>JAQGBA010000838.1:0-23024 GCA_034698125.1 Prionchulus punctatus
ATAAAATTTACAAAATTAAAATTAAAGATTTAAATGATGACTGTAAAATGTAACTCGTAAGGTTTTCCGCAACAGAAGGTCTATCAAAAATAGTAATTGTCAGTCTTTTTCTCTTGAATACTTTTCAAATGCTTGATGCAATTAGATTTGCTGAGATCGCCCTTTGTCGCTTTATTCAGATAATACCCTCAAGCAAGTTCTATATAAAATAGGTTTGTAATATATATTTTCATGAAGATTTTAGCTTCTATCAATTATCCACGTTGCAAATGTACTCGAAAATAATTAGCAAGTCATTAACGCGTTGGGAATATTTTTAACATATTTGAATGTTTTTTTCGCTGATAAAGTGCCCCTGCCAATACGATGATCGCCATAAAAATTGATACACGCTGTAATCGTGAAAAATTACCAGTTTCTAATGATTGATGGCACAAATTTGACTTTAAGATTTCTTTATCGATACATTTTTGCTCTCTCAAATGCTGCAATGAAATTCAGACCTCACAAGCACGAGTTTGCATCACATTTTATACCAAAAAATGTCATTATTGGGTAAAATAAAGTAATTTCAATGAAAGCATTATTATTATTTCCACACTGATCATCATGCTCGTTTATACCGAATACTGTATATTTGACAGAAAACAACAAATTTGTGATAAGGTACATGAATAACGTTTCGATTTTCGAAAAACGATACTGTATAATTTTTTCTTTATTGTGTATTCCGTTTTTGCCTCTATTGAGATTTCAAAAAACCCGTTTCCACCAATTTATCGGCGTACATCTTGAACGCTGCAACTTCGCTGCTTTTGAATTGGATATCGGACAAACTGTCGACTTTATTTTCGTGAATTGCCTTGAGTACTCTGCCCAGTTGGGCAGTCGATTCTGGTGACAATTTCAGCATGCCAGCGAATTCTTTTATGGTAGGACTTTCTGCAAAAAAAAACCAAAATTCTTGCTGTGAATGCGATTTTGTGCTTGCGCCAGGCATGTAGAGTTTTTTGTTTTTTCTTATCTCTTCCTCAACAATAATTGAAGCAAACTTCTCACTAATTTTTAATGCTGTTTACCCGTGAAACTCTTAAAAAATGTCCTCAATGTTTTTGCCTCGCAAATTTGTTTTCGTGTGACACTTTTTTGTATTTTTTCACGCCGACCGAAAAATCTTAAAATTCTTTGCTCGCGCTAAATGCTAGCGCTTTTTTTCCTTATTCGTTTCATCCGAGCGACTTTATGTCATCAAGACAGGCGTAAAAATGAACGTGACAAAAACTTAATTGGATTTTTAAAAGCTGACTGGAGAATCAATATTGCGGTACATGAGCGGAAATTTAATTTTCGCCGAACTCTCGAGAAATTTTAATTCGACTTAATGGTTTTTTACTTATTGGTTCAAAAGGAAAAAATGTGCTAATTCCTCATTTGCGGTTAAAAGATCGCAAACTTAGAATACTGTAAGAAAATTAGCATAGATGCTGTAAAGACTGTAGGAACATCAGCAGGGTTACTGTAGGATACTGTAAGGTCATTAGTGACTGTATTTATCGTTAGAAATAAAATTTACCCGTAAATGCTATGGCCACGTCCTTCGTTCCTCCTAAAGCTGCTAATTTATTTGCTCCTGCTGGGCCAAAGAATTTAACGAAATAATCAGCCCCGTTCGACTGCAACAAATTTTCCAAAAAATCGCTGGTGTAATCAACCGGAGGCCTGCGTTCTGAAAAATTTCGTTGGTAATGTTGACCAAAATTTTTATCAAACCAGTAATTTTTATGTTTCTTACTTGCGGTGCACATTCGTTCGTCTTCATCGTAACCGCTGCTCGGACAATCGTCGTTTTTATCACAAACATAATTCAACGGGATGCATTCGCCCTCTGGGCACGGAAACGGTTTCCACGGTGGACATTCGAGGGCTGTAAGAAATCAGGTCAGATTACTGTAGTAAATTAGGTCATGTTGTAAGAACCGATTGTACAAGGAAAAAAATGAGGTAAAACTACCGAAAAAATGGCTACTCGTATAAAACTGTATCCAGTGAAGTTTACCTGCTTTTTTGTCGACGAACTTGCCCTCCTCTCGTTCCAAATGTTCCAAATATGATTTCAAATCGCCAACGTTGTACGAGTCGACCAAACTGAATGACACGACCGCGCACACGACGGCCATGGTCGTTAGATAATTTCCATTCTTTAACGTTATCATCGTGATCGGTTTTTTCATGTACCTGACCGTTTTTTTCTAAGTGATACCTGGCTTATTACGTGTAAAGATGAAGAGTATGAAATGTGTACTCTCAATAGCCTGAAAGAACAAACAAGTGTTCGGGCCGATGAGGTAAAGGGAAAAATTATGATTCGAGCCGATTCGAATGTGATTCACGTTTTGGACTCGTTCAGCCAACGATCGAATATCTAAACTCGTCGACCGAGGCACGATTCGACACCTACAGAATCTCGAATGAGGCTCGAAACGAATCGCATGATCACGGATTGTTGGATCATGTAATTAAGTTGGTCATGATTAAACGTCAAAGGGTGACGAATACGAATGATTTTAGAGTCCCGTCTTTCAATGAAAATCGACCGTAAGCTGTTTTCTATGAAAGGCTTCCACCCCCGAAATGTATTTCAATCCACCCAATGAAACTTCAGCGCTAGAGTTCCGACTTTTGTACAGCTTCGCGAAAGTTCCAAACTATTTTTCAAACCGAAGACGAACGATTATGGGGTTTATAAATGACGGAACTGCGCACGAAAGAAAATATTTTCGTAAAATTTTCGAATTCAACGGAGAGTTGGAAAGTCGGCTGTCGACAAAAAAAGCTCCTTAATTTTAATCAGTTAGAAATCTGTGAAGGATAAAAAATAATAATATTATTTAAAGCTCGTTAGGACCACGCACATGGACAGGGATCCGAATGTAGCAGAAAAAATATTAGCTCGTGTACAGTGAAAAAAATTAGCTAGTCGACGGGGGTCCATGATCGCATGATCGCACGGCGGCGAGCGAACTGTAGAGCGTAGAGCGAAAGAACACATACGAACCTAGACCAAAGCGAAAAATATGTCTTTCCGCCGTCTTCATCGGTCTTTTCATGCGTTCGTTTTCGTTTCATGAAAAAGAAAATTAGTTATTAGGTCGTAATGAAATCATGCGTCGTCGGTCGAGTCGTTCGGGGTTCGTCGGCGTCGGTCGGCGTATAATGTGTGAAACCTTAGGGGCGCCCGAAAACACCGATGCATAATACATGAGCACCGGCTTGAACAAACGGTAAAACCATAGATTATAAGTGGAAAAGAAAAGAGGCTTGGTCGATCTCGATTAGGCTAATGAAAATTTTCCCATGAGCACCATATTTATATGCGCTACTGCCGTAATCCTACACGGAACGTTTCCATTATACAATACGAACGTGGACAGTGAAAGTTCTAAAGAAGAAATACGTTTTGCTCGTATCTTTCTAAAACGGCAGTCTAATTTTCTTTTTTCTTTCATTATTTGCTCTTTTCTGCAGCTAGCTAGTGAGGTATCTGTGTGTGTTTCCAATATTTCAGCTATACGAAATTAATTAATAAACTAGAACCAATAGTTGAATGACAATTTTTTCCGGTCGTAGTTGTTGATCGAAGAAGAAAGTACAAACAGAAAATGTTGTATTTTTCCGACTGATAAATTACTTCGTTCACGCGGGCGAACACAATTTGAATAAACTTGCGACAACTTTTGTTGCGGATGGTTACCGAAATTTGGTTTTTCACGATAGGTTTTCGCGACAAATATTGTTTCTTTCAGTTGTCGCACGGCGATGCATGAAATTGTTTACCTTTATATTAGATTACGTATTTGGCGAAAGAAATTTATTATGTGCAAAACATATTTGATGAAAAAATTTAATATTTAATGTATTTTCGGGTTGAAAACTTTTGCAGAGCTTAGAAAAATAATATATTACAATGAACAAAATTGAAAAATGGAAAATTACTGTGATTAATAAAAAATGTTCACTAATAGGAACGACTCTTTGATCAATGTGTACCATGAAAAACCTCAAACCTGTCGTTTGTAATCTTAAATTAAAACAATATTTTATTCATAAGATTTTAATGGTTTTTCATTGTAAATTATCTTAAAAAAATTGATGTGCAATTTAGTAATTGAAAATTAACATAATAAATAATAAATAATGTAAAAACTCGTGTAATAAATAATGCAACGAAAAAGCATAAAGAAAACTTTTAAAAAATTGAAAATTAACAAATAATTGCCATGTTCCATTTTTATATTCTGTTTTTTCTGTTTTTCTAATCTTTAAATCACGTTATTTGATTTTTAATTCTCCAATGAATATCCAATTTTTTTCAATTTTCCTACTTGATTTCCAGTTTTTCTAACTGAATTTCATTATTTTAATTTTCAGATTGATTTCCTATTTTCTCGACTTGCAAAAAAAATTTGATTTACGAACAGTTTAATCGTTTTTTCAAACAAGTATTATTTCATTTTGTTCATGTTTTACTTCTACTTATTGTTATTAATTATTTCAAATATTGCTTGTCCCATATTTGACAATCATTTATTTATCAGTGCTTTTTGAAACGTTATGTTTTCGAATAAAAAATTAACAGCGCTTGTTGCTTCATATTTGCGTACAAATTTTTAGCTTTGATTTATTGTTCCAATGTCTTTTTTCCACAATATAAATTAAATTTTCATTACGTTGAACAATTTTTATTTCGATAATTCTTTATTCGGAATGTTATCCTTGCAAAAAATACGGTACCACTGAACAAGAAAATCTTTTACATTCGTCAGTGATGCATCACGATCCTGCTCGTCTTAAATCGTTCTTTTCCACGGATATTTAAAATAACTTCTCGCGAATGAATTCACCAGTTTTGTACGTCTCGGACTGTCGCTGCCTTTGTAAGCTCTGCAAAATCAAAAAATTGATTGAAAGTTTTTCGTAAAAACAGAAACTTTGTCGGATTTTTTTACTCACATTTCGGATTTTATCAATGAAGTCGGGAAGAATGTCATCGTTTGTAATCTCGCCCTGAATGAATTCGAAGAGGAAAAGCAATGAAAAAGGATGCAAACTGAAAACAAAAGGAGCATGTTTCCTCAAACTTTCCTACGTAGCGCAAGTCCTCGTTACTTTCGAAATGAGTAGAACGTCTTTTCTTAGAATAGTTTGATGAGGAAAATCTTGTGTTTTTTTTCTGTTGACGACTTTAACGCAATTGGCATCATTTAAAGGACGAGATAGTGAAAAATGTAGGCGTTAATATAGTTTTGATGAATTAACATGATAAAAATTTTTACAGCCCTATTGATAGGATTACGTACAAAAAAGCGTTTAATTAAAGGTACTGTATGCGTGACGTACATTTCAGAAAACTTTATTCAAATCGACTTCTTGGCTACCTATATGATTAATTAATCGCCGAGGTTTTCAAATTTAAGTTTAATCAACTCAGTGACGTTATTTCTTGCTGAACGCAGAGAAATCGGCATAACTTTAAACACAGATGACTCGACATAAATTCACTTTCTTAACAATAGTATCATCAGGAAAACAAGAAAACGTAAACATATTTTCTTAAATTGTGTGTTATTATAATTAAAACAAAAAGTTTCGCACCAAAACCAAGCATCGACCGTTCGTCACCAACGCAAACGATATAATGATTTACATTAGCAGCCAACGACACTTTACAACGCAGCACATAACGTTCTTCGGAAAACAAATTTTTCAATTCAGCATTCTGCGAATAGTGCAAATATTTACCTCAACAAATTTATCTAACTTACTTAATTTTTAATTTCCAGAACAAAAAAAACAACTATAAATAACACGAAATGAAATCATAAAAAAATGAAAAGAAAACAAGAAAATGGACAGAATTTCATTCATGCTTTATCGGGATATCTTGTTGTTTGTCGACTTTCGGCGGCGGCGTGTAAGGAGCTTCGACCAGCAACGACCCGTCTTCCGTGTACTTGCAAGTCATTTCTTCGATTTTAACGCCGTCGGCGATCGCGAATTCGCGACGATATTCGAATTTCGATTCCCCGCTGTCGCTTTTCGATTCGTGTTTCGCTTCGACCATCAGTTTTCCGTTGCTAGTTTTGACGCTAATTTCTTCCGGTCTGCAAAATAAAATGCGTGGATCAGCAATGGAAAATCACAAAAGCGATTGGCTTCAGTAGTAATTCTTACTTGAAACGAGAAACGTCGAAAACCAATTTGAATTTTTTCACTCCATCTTCTTCGACGATCGGCTGTTCAACGTGAAAATCCTCTTCCAAAATCGACGGAAACGCGGCTGACGGTCGCTTGAACCAATGCGGAAACGAACGATCCATTTCGAAAAAATCCCGCTGCAATCGATCGACCAATCGATGCATCGGCGACGCTTCGATTAATCCCCATCGATAAGGGCGCCAGTGAAACGAACGTCGTCCAATGGCGCGTAAAACGGGAGCGCACTTTTGCATCAACATTGTTTTCTTGAGAAACCCCGAAGAAAGCAATGAAAATTCGCTCGAAAGAATGAATTTCGTTCACAAAATTTGTTTATTGAAGACCCTTTCGTGAGTTTATATAACCCTGAAAGTCTGACGCAATGCGCTACAGAAATTGCGCGATCATTCTGGGCTCATGTCACATGACTAGGAATCTGCCGCTAAATTGCATGTTTATTCTCGAAGGTTCGAGTAGTTTGTAAACAATTGGGAGACGCCAAAAACATTCTACACCATACAGCGCGAAATTCAAATTTCTCCACTGTATTGCACTTTGTCGGATCAAAAAAGAAAAATGAAAATTGTAATTTAGATTAATGATCCATTTTTAGCAATTGTCTTTCTGAGTAAAATTGTTGCAGCAAGCATTTTTTTTCTTGTATTGGATTTAAAACATATTTTTCACTGGTTTGGCTTTCAAAACTTCCAAAGGTTTTTCTCTCTCGAAACCAAAACGAAAACAGTAATAAAAAACAAAAAAAGTGCAATTAAAAACTGGAGATAGTTTCATATAAACGACAGTTGGTATCGGCCGATAGAAAAAAAGATTGATCGAGCCAGCGATGCACGTCGGCAGCGATCTCGAACGAACATCACTGTGATTTTTTTCGGCGGCAATTTCGACGCCGAGAGGGTTGGGCTGGAGGGCGCTGGCCTCGGAGACCGCGTCGCAGGAAAAATGTTTGCGCTCAAGTTCTTTGTATTCATTTTGAGAGAGAAGAAGAAGATAAAAGCAACGTCCGTCTGGCGTGATTGAATGATTTAGATCGCACTCGGCGTGTCTCATTTCAGCGTTTAATTCGTCGTAAGCTGCCGTGCGTCGGCTTCTGGCTTCTTTTCCGTTTTTCCATTGCATTAAATTTCCGCTTTTCTTTTCTTCTTCGGCAAAAAGCAAAATAACAGCCTCGCCATTCGGCTATAAACTTACAAGCTGGACGCTTTAGCTAGCGAGACGATTTAGCTAGCTAGCTAGCGTCGCAACAGCGTCTACACGTGCGCTAGCTAGATTGAGAGCTAGTAACTTTAGATCGTCGTCGCACTTAGCCATAAACCTGGATGAAACTTTTTTTTTGGACGTACGACGGCCATTAGTCATTGTTGTTTGTTGCATCGCTTATCATCGTCGATAAACCCCGCGGCTAGCCCTGTTTCGCGGTTGTAAACGATTAGCTCGATACGATAAAATTTATCGGCTAGTAAACGTAGTCGTTGGATTTTCGCTCGGATCCGAAACGTTTTCGGCGTTATCGTAATTGCTTTTTTGTTTTCCGATTCGCCATTAGAGCCTTGCTCGTCGACGACGCGGCGTCGACCGAGCATCATCCCGAAACTTTTTACGGTTCCAATGGCTGGCACCGTGGCGTGGCGTCGGAGCTCATACGTTTCGGGGTACCTTTAAAAAAGGGCTTTTCGAAACCATTAATTTGTTCGCTCGGCCGTCGTTCGGTTTGTTTATTCGCCCCGACGACGTACGTCGCATCGGAGATCATCGAGCACACGACACAGACGACAGGACGAACCTATAAAAATATAAATTTTCTCCCATTTCGTATACCGAGGCAGGACCAAGAAATCAACCAGAGTCTTATCCGTCTGGTGTCTTTTCTTGTCTCGTACGATCTCCTGAAACGACGACGGTCGTATTGACTTTTCGTTTTCATTAACAATGGATAGCAATTTATTTTCATCGTCGTCGGTCCGACGTCGTCGTCGTTGCGCCGCTTGCATATGTTTATCATTTTTCGTTTTTATGAACTAGTTTCATCATCATTTGTTGTTGCGATGAGTGAGATTAGATACGGTTTTTGGTTACGATACGAGCACGGAACGCCGTTCGAAATTATCTCATTGCGTGACACTGAGAAAACTGTCCTTCGTCGTCCGTCGTACGTCGTTCATAGCTAGCTAGCTAGCTAGTTGACGAGTCGTCCATCGTCGTCGTCGTCGTCGTCGTCGTCGTCGTCGCTCATTTATAATTTATTCATCAAATGGTCGGGATGTAAGTATATATCTGTACGCATCGACTAACTATAGTTCATTTAAATCTAACTATAGTCCGCAATCTGCTCATTTATGGTCAACTATAGTTGCTCATTTATGGCTAACCATAGTTGTTCGCTTATGGCCAAATATATATATTTGCTTGTTCTGGAACCGTCTATAGTTGTTTTTTTGCTCATTTTCTCAACTATTTAATGTTAGGTTTACAGAAGAATTCCTGTCTAAAGTAAGCTTCAAAAACCATCGTCTAAGCTACTTTTGCTAAGAAACCAATTGTTTTCGTGTTTCAAAAATGAAATAACGCTCGACGAACAATTTCTGAACTTTTTGCGTTCGAAACGATGGCACTTCGCGAAATTAGTGTCAAACTAATTCGTTCTCACATTTTGACTTTAAAACGCCGGAAAAAACGTCCAACGATGCAACTTTTTTGTTATTTCAGCTTCGCTCGTACGTTGTCTCGTTTTCCCGTCGTCGTTCTCATCGTCAGCGGTTGTTTATGCGTTACGTTAACTTTGATCGGTTTCTTGGCAACAGATTGGCCCGATTTTTCTAATCCGATTTTAGTAAGTATTACAAGTAGATCAAAAAGCTTACGAAAGATACGGCTAAGGATCAAAAACATCCAATTTGCTTGCTATAAGCATCAAAAACGTACAAATTGCTTGCTAAACATCATAAAACGTAAAAATTGCTTGCTAAGAATCAAAAACGTACGAGAAATGTGTTCTTGCAACGACTTCGCTGCATCGAACCAGTCATTTGTTGGAAAACACAAAAAATTTGTACTAACTCGTTGATAAAAGTTTTTTTTATTCAATTTCATAAAAACATTCGATCGTTTCAGTTTGTTGCTCGTTGGCGAGCATTTTTTTACGACCATCATTAGGGATTTTATCTTTTTCATCCTATTCTAGGGTTTCAATACGACCGGAACCGATATAAGCAACAAATTGCTGGCTTTGCACAATTTACAGAATGAGATCGGCGTCGGAAAAGCGTATTATCAATTTCCTAGCGAGATACCCAAAAGGTTAAATTGAAAACAGAAAATTTGTTTCAATAGTAATTTATCATTTAAAAATGAATGAAAAACGATCTGGTTGAAGAATTGCGCGGGTAAATCACTGAGAAAAATAAATTTCGCGTTATTTCAGACGCAAAGAACCGAGGAAAGGTAGAAAGCGATACAACATATCCGAAACGGATTATCTGGATAATCGGCTCAACGAACGTCTCTCATGCGATCACGGCCAATGCAATCGTACCGACGACAACGAGATGCAAGATCCGGCTTATTGTCGGAAAGACTTTTGTAACGGCGACAAGTTTTCCAATTGTACTCGTAACGTCACTGTTCGCGACGAGAATTTTGTTTTTTAGCCGATCATTACGCTCATTTAGTATTCGAACTCGACGACATCGGATCGTACGACGTATTCAGAAATCTGTGCGAAGCCGAAGAGAAACTATGGCGAAGCGCGTGGAATATTCAACTGGTTAAACGAGATAATTGCGCCGTGCATGCTCGAGGCTCGTGTTGCCAACCGTGGCACATCGGCAGCGTTGCGGCGTCGATTTCCAATAAACAACATTGCAGCGACGTCAACGAAACTGAATTCGCAAATTTCGCGCGCCTATTGAGTTACTGCTCGTCGCATAAGAAATTCATATTAAATTGCTGGGAAAGCGACGCGTGGGACACGTGCTCCAAAGGTCGAATTCCATTGAATTGTTCGTCGCTAGATTTCTATTTTCTTTACAATTATCTATTACCGAAAACGTTCGACAATCGAACGTTAGATGACGCCGTTAAGCGTCGCTCGTTCACGTTAATGATGCTGCCGGTGATTAAAACGTCTTTCGAGAACGATGGCACGATCGCCGATCCTCGGACGATAAAAACGCTCCAAAGCAAACTATCGAAAATCGACGGACTGCGCCTGGTGGCTATGGATCTGGGATTAAGGGATATGATGTTCATGGATTATCTCTTGATGGACACGATATACGGCGCATTGGCCGTTTTATTGGTCGTTTTATCGATGTGGCTGTACACCGGCTCGTTGGCTTTCACGTGCGCGTCCATCGTCGGCATATTGATGTCGATGGGCGTCGCTTATTTTATCTATCGAATATTATTCATAAATTTCTTCCCGTTCATGAATTTATTAACGTTCGTTCTAATGGTGGGATTAGGCGCCGACGATACGTTCATTTACAGAAGCGCGTGGACGAGAGTAAGTGATGGACGCTAATCACGCTGGCTGACGCATAAATCTTGTTTTCCAGCTCACCTTGCGAGCTATCCAGTTAATCTTGCTGCGGTGCAATGAATTTGCATCGCCAGCGCACTTATCTTGTTTTCCACGGGCGCTCGCGAGCTAATCTTGATCCCGAGCGATTTATCTGACTGTCTAGCGCAATAATCTTGTTTTTGAGCTCAGCTTTCTCGCAAGCGCGCTAATCTTACTGCCAAGCGCACATATTTTGCTAATGTTTGATTACAGGCTAAATCGAAAAAACACGCAGGCACCTTAGCGAAAGTTGTTTCGGACTCATTGGCGCACGCCGCCGTCGCCATGTTCGTTACGAGTTTGACGACGTCGGCGGCATTTTTCTCGAACTTTCTCAGCAGTATTATCGTCGTTAAATGTTTCGGCGTGTTCGCCGGTATTACCGTTTTAACGAACTATTTCGTTGTCATCACGTGGTTGCCGGCGGCGGTGATTTTAATCGAAAAATACGATTGTTCGTTGACGAACGGTTGTCGTTCGTGTTCCAGCGTCGATCGTAAAAAGTCGTCGCGACACATCGAAGACATTGACAATAATCAAACGGAAATGTTCGCGCCGAGCAAAATAAACGCCGGCATTTGGTGTTTAGTGTGCTGGAATCCGATACTCAGAGCGTATCGCCGTTGCGTCGACATAGGCAAAGTATTCATCGAGAAACTTCTTCCGTGGTTAGTGATTAAATTTCGCTACGTATGGATTATCGGCCTCGGTTCGTTGTCTATCGTCGCCGCCGTCGCCGTATTTCATTATCCCGGTTTACGTTTGCCCGACAAGGATTACTTCCAATATTTCAAACGTCGTCATCCGTTCGAACGTTGGGAAAGCGAATTGAAACAGAAATTCACGTTTAGCTCCGTGGAAAACAAAATTCCTCTACTGTCCACCGTCGTTTGGGGCGTCGATCCGACGACGGACGGCGAATATTTGAATCCGACGTCGGCCGGTTCTTTGAACGCGTGGCCGAACGGCACGTTCAATTTTCAATCGAATTTAGCGCTCGTTTGGCTGAGAGAATTTTGCTCGAAGATGGCCGTGGAAAATTTTACGTTGTATGAACCGCCGATGATCGCCTATTGTTTCGTGCACGACTTCATGACGTGGATGAACGGACCGTGCGTCGAACCGGATAACAAAAATCGAACGCCGTGTTGCAACGAAAATCCTTTTCCGTATCCGCCGAACGTGTTCGACGTTTGTCTTAAACGAGCTACGGCGAAATTCTCCGCTGATATCCAACGAAGTTTGATGCTCACCGGATTTCGTAACGGCCCGTTTTTTTCGTCGGTCGATCATCAATTTTCGTTGTTGATCGTCGCTTTTCCGTCGAAATTCAATTTCACGCTGTCATTTCAAGAAATGGACGAATATTACACGACCGTGAACGGCTGGATCGGCGGACAGTTGGCCGACGGTCCGTCGATGGTTCGCCGAGGGTGGTTCATCAGCGAGCAACTGGCGTTCTACGACCTGCAAAAAGCACTGCTAAATGGTACGCAGATATCGGTTGCGGTCGCCGTTGCAATCGCGTTCGGTGTACTTTTCCTTACCACGTTGAATCCGTTGATTTCGCTTTTGGCCGTCATTTCGATTTCTTCGGTGATTTTTACAACGATAGCTTGTTTGATTTTGCTCGATTGGGAGTTGAACGTGCTCGAATCGACGATCATCATACTGACGATCGGGCTATCTTTCGATTTCACGTTGCACTACGGCGTATCGTATAAATTGGGCGTCGACGCCGATCGCGAAGCGCGCGTCGTGTGTATCTTGTCGTGGACGGGTGGACCCGTTTTCATGGCCATGATCACGACTTTTCTCGCCGGTTTAGCGATGATTCCGTCGACGACGATGGCGTATTTTCAAATCGGACTTTTCATGATGATCGTTACGGTGGTCAGTTGGATTTATTCGACGTTCTTTTTCTGTTCGCTTTTGTACGTCGTCGGACCGACGGGCGATCAGTGCCAGTTCCATTGGTCGTCGCTATTTCGACGGCGCCGACATCGGTCGACGACAACGATGAGAAAATTTTCCAAAGATACGACGGGTAGAAAAATGTCCATCACGCGACATATCAGTAGTAGCTCGAATTCGCCCGGTAAGATCGGCGCAAGCGGCGATTATTCGTCGGAGATCGTCGAATTGGAGCCGATGTTCAACGACGAAACGCGCAAAGATTCGAAACAACTTTTATCATCGACTAATCGACGAAATATCAAAGATCGTTCGGCGATGTCCGTACGTCGAGCAAGTATGCCGGTGATACGTGGAATTCCGTCGTACGTCGTCGAACAAACGAATAACGGCGACACTCGTCATAAATTTCTACATAAACGGATGCAAAGCGACTTGACAACGAATCGTGTCGCGATCGCTTCGAATCGTGTTTGATTTTTGTATTTTATACGTATTTTTTGGAAACGTGTTTTTATTTGTCACAAAATTTATTGCTTTACTGAAAAGAATACTCGTGTAGCTTTATCAAAACGTTTTGTTATCCAAAATCTGCAAAATTATGATAAGTTCGTTGTCAAAATCGAACAACATAACAATTCAATTCAAAGATTCGAAAAAACGACAGGTTTTTAGTTAGAAAATTTTCCTTTGCCTAAAACGTGCAAAAATTAAACCTTTCGTGGTCGAAAACGAAGTTTGGAAAAATTTTAATTCTTTTGATTTAAAAAAAAGATAAAAAATGTTGATTTTTTTAACTTTATTTAGTTGACAAAACAATTTTATGCCCCAATTTGTTTTTATCTATTTAAACACTATTTTTTGTTACAAAACGTAAATTACTCGTTTTGAGCATAAAAAACAAAAAAATTCTTGATTGTAAATAGTTTCCGTTCGAAGAACAAATTTATTTGCGAAGAACAATAGTTTTCAAAAAGAAACAGAGATCAAAATAAGTTACACAAGTCACAATTAAGCACAATTATTTTACTGAAAAACAACGATTTTTTTATGAAAGTAGAAGCTTTTCGAGAAAAAAACAATATCAATGAAAGAAATTTCTTCCTCTCTTCAGTTAATTAATTTTTGGCCGACATATAAACAAAAAATGACAATATTTTTCGCTACAATTATGCGTTAAAAAATCTCAGTTGATTCGAAAAATCGAACCGAAAACGAAAAAACGAAGCGTGAAATTAGTTTTTTTTACATCATCACGGGGTATTCGGCGCTTTCGATATAGAAAATATAAAAAACATTTTTCACGCGTCTACAAATTGTAAGAAAAAATCAAAAAATCGACAATTGAAACGTGAAACTAATTTTGCGCTACGATAAATTAAAAAACGAACGAAACGGAACAGAAAATAAAGTTAAAGCACCCATGGCGCATACCTTATGAACCTGACCATCAAAAAATTAAAACTGAATTTTACGAAACGAAAAACGACTCACTTTCCGCTAACTACAAACAATTTTTTTGACGTTCATACGTACGAAACTGAAATCGACTAGTCAAATTAAAAAAAGCTTTCAAAAAATGTCATCGTTCGGCGACACACATGTACAAAATTGGAATGATTTCAACAATATAAAAAAAAACCGAAAAGCGTTCGAGCGACAACGAAAAAAAGCATGATCAAATAAACGAACGTAGAAAAAAAACTACAAAAAGCGACCGAAAGAATGGCAAGTGTACGTCCTTTGGTTTTTTTCGCCCCAATAAACTGGTAAATCGGTAGGAAATATTCCAAGAATAACTTCAACATGTCGCTGCGGTTGCCGTCGAAGGGCATAAAACTGAAAACTAATTAATTAAGGAACAACTAATTATTAAGTAATTAGAAAATCATACCATTGAGGATGTAGTCGGTCAGCATGTTAGGAACATTCGGATTGTCATCGTTGACAGCGCGTAAAACTAAAAGAGTGACTTGTCATGAGACTATATTTGTTCACAGGTTAAAGGTCACAAAGACTATAGTTGTCCAGTGACTCACTTTTAATTAAAGCTTGCAAACTTTGATTGTCAAGCAGTCCACAACCATTTTGGTACGGAACGACAGTCGTAAGGTACTGAAAATCAAACTAATTTTTCACGAAAAGCAACCGAAAACAGTTTCACATTTGTTTACTTGAGGCAAATTAGCCGCCGCGCCGTTGCTGATGGCGCCGTTGAACAGTAACGAACCTTTGCTCGTTTTTCGTTTTTTATCCAAATGATACTGTCGACGTTTGTTTTGTATATTCAAAATTAGCGATATAAATGTATTTTTCAATTCTTTTTCGTATTCCAATTCGTCGCGCAACGCCAATTCTTGAACCAACGTTTCGTTGTAAATTTGTATCAACGTTTCCAATTCGCCGTGCAACGCGTTCAATTTTTTCGTCGACAGTCCTTTTAATTCTATAATAAACCGGGTTTGAAAACATAGCGAAAGTGGTTGAAAAAGCAAATTTCCGCGTCGAAATCAATTGTTACCCGTTTCCAAAGCAGTTAAGCAGCCAAAAAACGTAAACCGATCGTAAAAAGTGCTCGCACAAATAGGTAACAGGTGTCGAATATTGAAACGTAAGACTTACTGTCGGAATTACTCGTCAACGACGCCGCTTCTCTGGCTCGGCTTTCGACGTCGGGTCGACTAAGGCTGTACTGTTGGAAAATGGGTAACGGCGATTTCATCGGCGAATACGAGGATGATTCGGCCGACTCCATCGTAAAATCGCTACTGCCCGTTAGTTCGCTGTTGTACGATTGCTGAAAAGTAATTTGTCAGTGCGGAAACTTTGTTTCCAACGCAGTGAATGGTTCCGAAACTTGTTCCAACGTTATTAATCGTTGAACAGCGTATGGTTGGTCACATTTTGTTACCTGCATAATCTCGTCGATTTCTTCGATAACTTGATCGGCCGATTGAGGCAACGGTTCATTGTGATTATGCGCCAACGACGTCACCAGCAAGCTGTGCAAATCCAACGCCTGCGCCAGCTCTTCATCGTCGGATAAATCCAACGTATTTTCTTTTCGTGCGTCATCCTGAAAAAACAAAACACGGGTCCTGAAAGTAAATTTAATCGTGTAAAAAACGGAAACAAAACCTTAGAAACGAAAAACGACATCGATAATGAAATAAAAACCTTATTATTTGTCCCACGAATGTCTATCAATTGGTTTAATTTTATGTTTCACGGTCGAAAATCGATGATCGTAAAAAACAACGTACAACGACGAAATTATTTATGTTTACTGTTTTGCGTGTGTGTTTTTATGTATTTCGCAAATTGGATCGAACGAGACGCTGGCCAATTGGAAAACAAGCGCTCGGTACAAGTATTTATTGGTGCAGATGCATTATAAAAATTTGTGGGACGGATTCGAAAACTGTATTGATTCGGACGTAATGCAAGCATGGTCGACGTCGACGGATATACGTTTTGACTTTTATTTTCATTTCAAGAATCTCAATAGATTTACGAAAGGAAAACCTCGAGTGGACAAACATGCAACTGTAGTCGAATGTCAACTATAGTTGCGTACGAACTATAGTTAAAGTCAGTAGTGCGATTCATCGTCCAATCGTTTAAAAAAACGTGAATTCGAAATGTGCACAGATTTGTAGTCGCGCCGTTCGTTATTTCGCCTTGATTTTAAAATTTATCGTATACGCGGCGCACTTAAGCAATCAAGCGAAATGCAAGAAACAGCTTTTTCCGGGCGGCGAGCGGTTTCAATTTACATTTCGACAAACGGCGCCGTTCGTCGACGGCCAAGCGAGCCATCGTCGTCGTCGATCGGGCGACGGGGAAAAAATTCTTTTTCCTCGTTTCAACTTCATCAATAAAAACCGCAAACGCGACGACGCGCCGACCGATGGACGGACGGGCGGCGACGTGATACGAAATGACAGAGACGAACGACGACGAATCGGTTTTAGAAACGAGAAGATAGCCGCCGACGGCGCTAATTATAATGATACCGACGCGATTTCAGCTTCATACGAGACGATCTATGAGCTACAGTCGCATTTGAACTAGTCTTCTATGAATTATAATCGAATGTTTACCTTCTTTGAACGTAAATGCAACGCAGGTAATTGCAATTTATGCGCGTAAGTCTTGGACCAATCGATGGGTAAAATGTTACCGTAATTACCAGTCAGCGTCCACCAGATTCTAAAGCAAAAAAAATAATATTAATCAACTTATAATTCGCGCGTTCGAGGCGAAAAATTGAATCGACCGAGCAAAAATTTCATTAGTCGATAAAAACACCCGTTGCGAATGCAATTAAGGTCAAAAATGATTAATTTTTATCCGCAAAAACGTCTCGTTTTTGTTTCAAATGATGCATGTTTTTGTTTTCAACCCAACCGTGCATGTTTTTTGTTTTTTAACGACGTAATTTTTGTTACGCTTTTTTGTCTTTCTTGTTTACTATAGTTACGAAAATGTTTGAAGAACAATGACGAATCTCGGCGACGTCGAACGAAAAAGTGAACCTCAGATGATGGTTTTCGAATCGAAAATTGAACACAAAAAGGCCTTGGACGACGGAGCCGTTGGAATCGACCGAACGAACGACGACGAAACAAGAAATTGACTCGCTCGACGCTGCTTGACTCTCATTTTCTGCCTCGGACCATATATCGTCTATCGTAGCCAGGCCAGTTAGCTGATTCAAAAATACATAAAACATTCCTTGCTATTTTTCGATTTCTCCCTCCTCTTCCTCGCAAAGTCATTCAGTCGGAAGAAAAGCGAACGACGACGACGATGAGAAGCAGCGAAAAATAACAAAAGAATTTTTGCCTTCTTTCAGAATTGTTCTCAACTTTAGCAAAACTAAGACACGCAACTGATGAAAATAAAATTGATTCGACGTAGGAAAACGAAACATGAATATTTCAACGATTCTTCATTCTTTTTCTTCGACTATTTGTCAACTGAAAATTAATTAAGTTGATCCGAAAACTTAAACGTGTTTATCGAAAGGGGAAGCGAACTTGCGAAAAGAAAAAAATTTGCTGGTAACATTTTCGCCCTTTTGTTTATTGCGTGCGAAACTTTCAATTTTAAAACGAGGAACATTTACTCATCAAAAAAACACCAAATTCTGTGTTTCGATAATAAATTTAACTCGAAGAGATAAGTTTCGAACAAAAAATGCGACCGACTGTAAACGAAATCCCTGTCCGTCAACAATTCAAAGTGAAAACTAATATGCTAGGGTTTTCGTTTAAAACTGGACGTCTGGAACTTTTTTCTCGACCAAAAAACGTTTCATGACGAAAGTGTCTACTGTAGTTGCCGGAAAATCAGAAAAATTTTCACGAAACAGAAAAGTTGCTGGCTACGAGGGGTCTTAATGCTACAAAGCGACGGGGATGACTAATTACGCGACCGCCGACGAGTTATGATTGAAAAATTGCTTCGATAAGTGAAAATCCTGGCACCAAACCTGTCCGGAGGAATTCAATATGTAGCAAAATGTGATTACTTAAAAGTGACTCATTCATTGACGCGTAAGCAGTTTCATGCTCAAAATACATTTTATTCCTGGCAGATGCGCGAGAAAACAAGAAACACATTTTGTCCTGTATAAGCGCTCGAAAAACAAATTTCGCGACGCGGCTAACGCGATAACCGGCTATAAAACGAAACTTACTGAGATTCGTTCATAATCTCTTCTTGAGTTCGAACTTGAACGGGCGCAATGACTTCGGTGCTTTCGGTGAAATTCTTCAAACAATGAGTTATTTTCTCGTCGAAATGACCGACTAAATCCTCCAACGAACCGCTAAAAGTTTCCGAAAATGTTTCCATATCAGGACTGGGATTATTGTCGTCGCTGTTCGTCGATGCCGGTTTACGATCTACGCAAGCAAAATTAACGTCGTGGCCAGTGAGGACGCCGGCTAGCGCTGGATTGTTGTTTTGGTTGTCCAACGTACTGTTCGTCGACGTCGTCGTCGTCGTCGTTCCTGTTGAATTATTCGTTAATACCGTTTGAAATTCTCCGTTCAATTCCTCCGAATCGTCGTCGTCCATGGCGGCGAGTGGCACTTCGACTCGTAGGTCGGACATCCTCATTTTATTCCTTTCAATATTAATCTATAGTTTGCTTAGCTGTTTTTTTGCTTGTTACACACAAAATTTCAACTATAATTAGCTTCAAAGTCCGAATTTCGAGATAAAAATCCGATACGATAATTCACCGACTAAAGTTAAGCCTTTTTAAATTCCATTGAATTGAATAAACAAATTAAAAGTAGGAACGAGGCGTCTATCGGGCGACGGCCGACGAGCTAGCGAGCAAAAACGTTCACTGACTCGTCTGCTTCGATTTTCGTTGAAAAGTGCACGGAAATTAGTTTTTCAGAACGTAAAGCTTGTCGGACCTATAGCAAAACGGCGCGTTTTTCGATTTCAAATGATTTTTATCTGTTCATAGCCCTTATCCAATAAAATCAATTTTATATAAAAATTGTCTTTCTAGTTCAATTAGATTTTACATTAACGATTTCTTTTCATGTTTATGAAAGGACACTTTTAAACGCAAATGAAATATTCAATCTTGTTTTCAGAAACGATTTTTAACTTTATTAACGGACGTGTTTTACAGAATACAATAACAAAGAATGCGTGCAAAAAACATTTCCCGTCTGATGGTTTATCGTTAAAAGATTTTCCTCTTCAACAATCGAAATCATTTGCCGGCTGCCAAAGGATTCTTCAAAACCAAAATAACCGAATCGCCGCGCAAGAACATTTTCGAAATGTAACGATCTTTATTCACTGGCTTAGCCTAAAAATATATTAACATTCAAAAAAGTAATAAACAAAACAAATTCTCACGTAATTTGATTTTTCAACTGCAGAAACAAAACAGCAAAATTTAGCAGGTTTCAAAAAAGTGACTCACTTTCTTTTGTCCTTTACCAGTTTTCGGCAATTCCGTCCACATTTCCTTGACGTTCTCTAGAACCATGTTGCAATGGCGATCGAACGCTTTGACGCGAGCCAAAAGTTTTTTATTGTTGCGGCAATTAATTAAAACCTAAAATATGCGCGTTAAAACAAAAAAAAACATTCACAAAATTAAAACGGACGAAATTTTGTTTTTCTTACTTGCGTATTGTTTTTAACGGACTGCGTTAAAACGGAAAGCGGTCCGACATTGAATTCTTCTTCTTCCTTCGCGCTAAGCTCTTCCGGAGTCATTTCCGATTTCGGCTTTTGAATCGTACTAACGCTCCTGCAAATTAAGACTATTGTAAAAAAGAAAATTCAATTCCTTATCATAAAAATTTACGCCATTATCGAAAATTTTTTTGACCGTAATTTTTAACGTGCAGAGAGGCTAAATTAACGAGGTTTGATTCGATTTTTCTCTAAATATGATAGTTAAATCAATAAAAACCGTTTTAAAGTGATCAAAATTGAAATTTCGCCAAAAAAACAAAATTTTCGTTTAAAACGAAAATTCTTATTTCTTGCAATAAGACGAATATAACTCGATAATCAAACAATTTCAGCAATAGTTAGTGCCTATTGAGCTACAAATTTTTTTGATTTTAATAAACCTATGAGAGAAAGAACACTTGAATTAGAAACATATTATTTTCGTAAACTTTGTAATTTTGCAAGAGTAAAGTAATCTATGTTTTTCAATATTAAAATTTTAAATAATTTAAAAAAACAGACATTGAGATTTATACTATCAATCAATCTATGAGAACAAAATTAAACATAAAAATATGACTAAAAGATAAAATAACTATAACATGTTATTTAATCAAGCAAGATATTGTTCTAACCAGCATTAATTTTTTTATGTAAAAGATGACTTAGAAAGCATAACAATACAAAACACTGAACTCCTCAAACAAAAGATGTGTCATATTATCATAAGATACTCCACTACCATGAGCTTTTGTTTTAGTATCTTTTGAAACTGAGCTCTAAGAAAGCATAACATTGCAAAACACTGAAATCCTCAAACTAAGATGTGTCATATTATTATAAGATACTTTGCTAACTTGACCTTTGATTAGGTACCTTTTGTAAGTGAGCCTTAACAAAGCATAACAATACAAAAAACTAACTAATCGGATGAAAGATGTGTTGTACTATTGTACAAGGGGCGTTCAATAAGTTCGCGGAATTTCTATTTATTATTTGTATAACAGTTTATTATTCAACTTTTTCAACATAATTGCCATGCAGGCAAATGCATTTGTTCCATCTGTACGTTAAGCGCTTCAATCCATTTTCATAAAAGCTGACGGGTATTGCATTGACCCACGCATTAATGGTAACTCAGGGCCAAGTCAGGAGAATAGGGAGGATGCGGCAGCAACTCCCAATTCAACTGCTAAATTGTAGCCGTCATTAAGCGCGCAGTATGCAGTCTCGCCTTGTCGTGCTGTAGAAGCGGTCGGAGGTGCAGTTTGCCTTTCCATTTTGTTTTGAGCGCCTGCCTTAATGGCCCGGTGAGCAGATTGGAATAATATTGTGCAGTAATCGGGGTATGCAGTGCCAGATAATTGATCAAAATAATCCCATTGCAATCCTGAGAGAATATGGCGTCTTTTATCACCAGCTGAAGCAAATGTGCAAAGCACAGCACTCGCGAAACCTCCATATTTTTTACTGCACGAACTATGTTTGCACCATTGTCCATAACAATGCCTACGATTCTTTCATCGCCGATATCGTAGTCGGATAAAATGCTACGCAATGTGTGAGCCAAATTTTCCACTGTATGACTGCTTATAAGAGAAGGTTGTTAAAATTTAATTGATCACCTTTTTATATTAACGTTTTTGCTATAATAGACCCGGATTTGAATATGAACTTACCTGGACAATGTTTTACAGCGAGTATAGTGGTCACCATCTCGAATTTCTTCGTAACGGCGTGTGCCATTAAACTAATGTAAGAATTGTTTGTTGCGGAAGACGTCCGTACATTGGTAGTAAATGAAAGATACAACGCTTTCGATATTAACTGCATAATTTTCTTGCGAACCCATTTGACTAAATTCAAATGTACTTCATCGTGAAAATGTATGCACGATGGTATCACATATCTAGGTTCCAAGTATGCAAGCAGTCGTCGAAAACTGTTGCTTTCAACAATGCTGAATGGTTGGAAATCTATGGCAATGAATTTGCTGATTCGCTTCTCGATTTCCTGCAATCGCGGATGGTTGGCTCCATAGGCTCTCTTCCTATCCAGGGTCGCTTCCAACGTTAATTGTGTCGATTGAGGCTATCCTACTGTAGCTGAAGGATATGGCTACTTCCCATTTTGGTGATATCGTTGTCGCTCTTCCTTGTCATGGCATTGAATTCGCTTGAGTGATGATTTTTTAAATGACTGATCAAAATAGACGTAGTCATTTTTTTTTCTTCATTAGATCTGTGCGAAACGTATTTATCGCAAAGCATGCAAAGCGCTTTGCTCACATCAACTGTTTTCTTAAAGTAGTTCCACACTTTCGACATTTTTGTACAGTTTAAAGCTATGGTTTTTTTAAATTTTAGGTGAAAAGTTTAGTGGACGCATCACGCGTTAATTAGTGGGAACATTTATGACATATGCGTGCGCGCGAAATTTGAAAGATAACTTAATTAATTACTACTAGTTATAGTCAATTACGGTACTTGAGTATTATAAAATATTGGCTGATATATCGGCCAAAATTTACCAATACATCGACCTGAGCGATATCAACCCAACCCTATTATCTACTTACTTTCTAAAAAAAATCAAGAAATCAAAACTTATTTTGGAAAGAGGTTTCTTTCAAGACTTCTTTATATATTTAATTTTTCTTATTACAAATTTGGTTGTTGAGAGCTTGCTGATTCATTTAACCTCAGCAAGAGTTACATGATCAATTTCTTCAATTGAAGTTAGTGCCATCATCGCAAAGGCCTAATATACAAAATTTCCATGGTCGCATTGGTGATTTTGTCAGCAGAAGGTTTTGTGTTTTGTGAATTTTACTATTTTGAATAACTCATTGTAAGAAAGCATAATAATGAGTAACAACGACTCCTCGGACTAAAGTTGTGTCACTCCGCTACCATGAGCTTTTGTTTTAGTATACTTTGTAAGTGATGCCTTATAAAGCATAAGAATGCAAACACTGGAATCCACAAACTAAGATATGTCATATTATTATAAGATACTTCGCTAACTTGAGCCAATGCGACCATAGAAATTTTGT
>JAQGBA010000839.1:0-23008 GCA_034698125.1 Prionchulus punctatus
TTTCAGCTCTCTAGCATCTTTACTTATCGAGAAAACTAGTCCTGAGTTGATTAGGTAACTTTATAAACACCCGGTACAAAATACAAAATTTTTCACAGTGAAATGACATTAAAAAAAAACGAATTATAAGAGGAACCCAGTCTTTTTTACAGTTTTTACTTTCAATACAGCAAAGAAATAGTCAGGATATCAGTAACTGCATGGTGGCAGATGGTTTTCCCATGTGTTCGTCCGTTCGACCGACTGAACTACAAAATGAACAAATGTGTCTTCGAAATGGGCTAAGAAATCTGTAGAAAGAAGATTTTTTCCACAAACTGTTTTAGAAAAATAAACAGACAGTGGAATTGTCGAACTGTATTTTTCATTTACAAGGAACATCTTTGAGTGGAAATGGTTTTTAAAAATGTTTTAATTTTGATGATAGTTTATCTTGGATTTGGATTAAAGTCGACCAATGGATCAAGATTCCCAAAGTGCGAGGATATTATAAAAGTTGCGGATGGCAAACCAAACTGTGAATTTTGTAACACGGAAAGGGTTCAGGAAGAATGCCAAGAATATTGCGAAGAACAAGGTTGCAACGAATTGGTAAGCCAAAAATATGCCATTACGCTCCAACTATAGTTGGGTAGTTCACATCGATACTTGTTCATCTATCTCTTTAATTATTACGTTTTGATGCACTTTAATATAAAACAGATCGAACCTGTGTGCAACGAAATTGATCCGTGCGTTACACTGGAACAAGGGACTTCGACATTCAGGCAATGTTGTGAAAGTATCGGACTTAAGGAAAGCTGTTGGGAGAACTGTAGATACGATATAAAGCGACGAGAAGTAAGATAAAAGCACAATGACCAGTAAGAAAATTTTTTTCAATTCTATGTCTTTCAGCTACAAGATGCCGTACTCAGTGGAAAATGTCCGTTGGACGAATTTCAAAACTATTTATTATGCGCATCCAACAATAAAAATAACACGTACTGTTGCAAGGAGAAGCATGTTTTAGACGGTGGCAGAAGCGTTTGCGAACCATTTTGCAATCCGAACAGCAACAACTGGCCTACGAAATCGGATTCAAATTTATTACGATGCGTCGATCAGTTCGATGCTATATCAAAATGTCATTGGGCGTCGGCTCGACTGCCAAAATATTAACTTATCATTGTACAGACCAGTGTAGTTAATTGTTGTTTCAGTAAAAAAATGTTTCATTTAAGAGAGATATAGACACTTATTTGTTGTCTGGAGTAACTATAGGGTTCTTTCAAATATGTCAAATACCCCCCCCCCTTCCCCCACCTTCCGCCTTCTAAATATTTTGCCATTTCAACAACATACTCATATTTAATCGAAACAAAAATTGAAATTTGGTTGCAATCGTTCGTGTAATCTATGCAGTTCTAAAAAAAGTTAACTCGCAAAATATCGCGAAAAAAGATTTATTGACCGTTGGTGACAGGTTTTCGTATACATAAGGTTTAAATGACTGAACTATAAATGCACGAGTGTGAAATTTTCAAAATTGTGTCTCCGAAAGTGGGCTAGGAATGGTTTCAACAATTTTATATTCACACTTTATTAAAATTGTTCAACTTAGTGTTTATTACGTGAGTTATCATACTACGTATTATGAATATGAAAATATTACTAATTTTCACTGTGTTATTTTTCGGAGCGTTATCTCTTGATTCGTCCAGTTTTCCGACTTGTGAAGATCTCGTACAACTTGTCGACGGAAAACCGACCTGTGAATTTTGTTTCACAAAAAGGGTGAACGAAAAGTGTAAAAGTTATTGTAAAAAACAAGGATGTAAAAACCCGGTAAGAATTGATTTGAAATTGAAAATTCAGTTGAAGCCGAATTCTTGGATAATTGACTATACGTCAATAACAGCAAGACTTTCAGTGCCTGCACTTACTTGATTCTATATGAACACCACATCCTTGACTATATCTGTAGAAGTATCATTAAAAGTATCCATCGAGTTATAGTTCCCATCATAATTCAATTAAACAGATTAGTCACCATATAAAAGCCTAATGGGAACCACTCAGAAACCAGTACTCATACAAGCACACCTTTTCTCATGTACAGCACCAATTGCTGAACGTGCGCCCTAAATCTTTTCTAATAAGCATGATAAGCACCCTGAATAGTTTTTTAGATCCACATTCACCCTCGCAACAACACTAATCCTCACCCTTACCCTCACCTTTACCCTTACCCTTACCCTTACCCTTACCCTAACCCTTACCCTTACCCTTACCCTTACCCTTACCCTTACCCTTACCCTTACCCTTACCCTTACCCTTACCCTTACCCTTAACCTTACCCTTACCCTTACCCTTACCTTTACCCTAACATTTACCCTTACCCTTACCCTTACCCTTACCCTGACCTTAACCCTTACCCTACACTTACAATTATCATCAGCCTCTCCATCAAACTGATCCCGTCCTCAGTGCATTAATATGTAAATTCTGGAACTGTATGTATTCGTCCAAGTACCCGTTTATGCAAGATTATCGTTTTTAGTGTATCGACTATTTTATGTACAGCTCGACTCTGAATGCAATGATCTCGAGCCATGTGTATCCCTGGAGCAAGGAAATGCAATATTTCGAAAATGTTGCGAAGATAACGAGATTAAAGAAACTTGCTGGGATGAATGCAAATACGATGTAAAACGATCAGAAGTAAGTAAACTTTATAATCGAAGGTCAAGAAATTTGATATCGTTTAAAATTTCAGCTTCAAAGTGCTGTGGTCGGTGGCAGATGCCCCTTGAAAATGGTCAGAAAGTATCTGATGTGCGCATCGAGCAGCAGAAACAATACATACTGTTGCCAAAAGAAAGGAGTCTTGGATGGTGACCGACACATTTGCGAACCATTCTGCAATGCCGACAGCCAGGATTGGCCGAAGAAACCTGACGCGAAATATTTGAGATGCATTTCTCAGTTCGACAACATCATGAAATGTCATTTGTCCTCCGTCAGACTATCCTAAATTATTTTGTTCTATTCCTTAAAACAAATATGCCAAATTTAATTCCAAGACATTTTGTTTTATAAATTTTTTTTTAAATACAGTAACCACGTCATAGGCTCGTGACACAAGTTGTAGAAAGTGATAAAGAAAATTGGTAGGCTTCTCAATGTACAGTAAAAGTCTGAAAAAAGTTTTAACTTTCAGTAAGGAGATACATAATTGCAGGTAATAACCATAAAAGTTGGCAAATATTTAGACAACTGAGCTTTCAATGCAGTTGAAGTTCAGAAACCCCATAAACTTCAGTTTCACGGATAAGCAAAAGAATTTCCAATTATGATCATGATATGTTTATAATCTTTTGTTCAATGTATCCCGCGACTCGACTGTGGGTTGTACGTCATTTGCAGAAAAATAGTTATCGCAATGACACCCACGAATAAGCAGTCCGTTAAAAACTGGTATCTATAGCTTTGTTTGTTTATCATACACTTACATTAACTATCATTTCTTGAACAACAAGTCGGCCAAAGTTTGTCAACACATTTCATTGTAATGCACTTTGCGTAATAAAACTATGAACCTTTGAAAATGTGTCTAGAGTAAAAACAGCCTATATAAATCCGGACTGCTTAGAAAAAGTCAGTATGACGAAAAATTCTAAAAAGTAAACATCATGTTGGGGCTCGATGGTAAGAAAGGGAAGGAGGACACGATAGTAGTTAGCCATGGAGATATTGTTGATGGGCGATGGAGGATTTGCAGGGTTCTCGGCGAAGGAGCCTTCGGTACGGTGTACAAGGTGGCCGATCTAAAAAACACCAATCATTTTTTCGCTATGAAAGTAAGACTAATTTTTGGTAAGCCCATGGATATGGATAACATTTTAGTGCTCAAAATTGAAGATTGAGAAAAATGGATACGCTTACCACGATGAGCGAAGGAAACCATGCGAAATCGAAGTGACTGTTATGAAAAGCTTGAAAGCCAAAAATGCCAAATGCTATCCCGCTTATAAATCGTCGGGATGTTACAAGAACGTCTACAATTACATTGTCATGGAACTTTTGGGACGGAACTGTTTGCATATGATGCTCAAGCTGCCGACTCAACGGTTCAGTTTGGGCACGTGTTTGCATATTGGTCGACAGTCACTGATCTCAATCGAAGAACTTCACAGATCTGGGTAAGTTAACTATGTATAGCTGACATAGACACTATACAGAGTTAACAGTTAACTAGTACATTAACATACTTATAATTAATGTACATAGTTAACAATGGTAAGTTAAATATGTATATACTGTATAGTATGTACCATTACAATGTCATATATGAAGTCATTCACGTGAATATCCGATGAGATATGTGCGAAAGGCGGTTGTAGGATTTGGCTTGTTGTTTACCTCACAGCACAGCTTAGTAAGTATTGATAAAGGAACAGTGTGACAGTTGGTATGACGTAAATCGGATGTTGACGTGCTATTGACTTGTACGCTTATAAGTTGGTGTCAACTGAACTATGGATACAAATGACTACAAGTTGCTGCAAAAGTGAAAAAAACCTATGATAGTCGCTACAAATCACTGCAAGTGCGACTTCCAAGTCGCCGCAAGTGTTAAGTCAGTAAAAGTCTGCTATTTTCATAGCTTTCTTCATCGAGACATCAAACCAGCAAATTTCGCAATCAGCAGATCTGACCCGAAAAAGCTTTACATTTTGGATTTTGGATGCTGTCGCGACTTTGTTACCAGCGGCGGAGATCATAAACCTGCTCGAAGTCCAGTGCTATTCAGCGGTACCCCGAGGTACGCCTCCAGCAATGTTTTAAACCGAAAAGACTGGGGGAGAGTTGACGACATGTGGTCTTGGTTCTTTTCACTCATCGAACTAACAACAGGAAGGCTACCGTGGGACGATGATCATTCGAGGCCGTCTGATGAAGTAAAGTTTTTATGATTCACTTTTTTTCATCTATTTATGAGTTTATGAATGTAAACTTCTGTAAACATGTCCCCACTCTCTCAGACGTCTAAGTATTTTAATCCTGTAAACAGGAAGAGATTAATCATGCGTAAACTAATATTGCGCCTCGTCTAGATTCTTTACTTGTCTTGGTTAGCCGACAAGAAGAAGCTATTAATGCAAGACAGTACTTCGCTGTTGTTTGGTTGTCCCGTTGATTACGTCGAAATTTTTAATCACCTAATCAGTCTGAAGTTCGATGACAAGCCTAAATACCGTTCGTGTTTCAAAATTTTGAACGACGTAGCTGAGAAAAATGGATTTCTCGACGCTCATCACCTGTTGGATTGGGAAAAAAACGAAAACATGAACTTGTAAACATGTACAACCATAAAGTGAACAGTATTTTGTATAAACTGTATTTTAATTGTTCTTATTCATATAGTGCATAAACAGTTTCTTCCCCTGTTATCTGAAATTGATCATCTTCGTCGTCACTTAATAATTATTATGGTCGGAGTCTTACAGTCTCATCTCGTAGGTCTCGTAGACTCGTAATGGATGAATTCTCGCCTCTGACCCGAGAGACCCGAGATGGAACCCCAGTTGTTACTAATAAACTTACTATATTAAAAACATGCTAATAAACAATTTATTATGGCCAAAGTTCTTACAGACTTGTAGTGCCATGGACGACTCCTCGCTTCTGACACTAGAGGATTGAGATCAAAGCCCAGTTGTAGCTAAAAAACCTTTATTGCATAGCCGATGAACTTCCAGATTATATTCAGTTTCATCCCGCAGTATGTGGACTCTGCCAATCTTTCCCTATCCTTCGAGTATGTTACAGCTGCTTTAAGACAAACAATGTTCAACAGATGTTTGCATTGCCTAACAAAGATTTTGTTCAACAACAAGCGTTTATTAACAACATAAACCACGGTGTTTATTATACGCATTGTGCAAGTTATCATGATAATAGTTGTCGGCAGTTTTTTTTACAAACGTCATAAAAACCGGTTCCCTTTGAATACAACATCTTTAAATGTCTGGAGCAAAATGCAATGGAAGATGTTTGGGTATTTTTTCGCTTTGAAAAAACAAGAAACAAAAACAAAAATTGTGAATGTTATCAAGTCAAGTTCCGATGCAATGTTTACGAATAAATGGTATCAATTTTTTTGTAGAGTTCGAGTGAAAGAACAATTGAAACTAAATACTTCTTATACAGTAAGTTAGTTGAAGGCAGTTTCAGTCAGTTGTAGTCAATTGCAGTGAGCGTCAGACAGACTCAGTTGCTGTAAGTTGCAGTCAGTTGTAGTCGTGTAAGGAGTTCTGGTAAGC
Source organism: Prionchulus punctatus (assembly GCA_034698125.1). Taxonomy (NCBI): domain Eukaryota; kingdom Metazoa; phylum Nematoda; class Enoplea; order Mononchida; family Mononchidae; genus Prionchulus; species Prionchulus punctatus. The sequence continues at coordinate 6,309 of JAQGBA010000839.1, forward strand.
TGTGGTCTTTTGTATTCATTTGTAGAACATTGCATGTACTTTCATTTAATTAAACACAGTCGACACTCGTTGTAGTAAGTTAAAAAGACTTTCAGACCTTTTTTTTGTAGTCACTCATGGATTCATCGTTGCTGGTTGTTTGCAGTCCCACATTATTTTTACTGATAAGTACCTAATTGTTTACAACCCCATTCTTTCTGGCTAGCATACGTGGCAAGTATATTTCAACATAAAAATAAAGAGTTAATGGCGTTTACTTGTTTGCCTTTGTATACATCGTCAGTCAGCCCATCGCAAAAGCAGTTGAATCATTCGCTAGCTTCGATAGAAAGCCAATACATAGTGTCTGAAGATAAAAATTTGCTCTATACAGGACAACACACTTTAGCATATCAAATAGCAACTTCTTGGTCGGCGTCTTCTTCATAGTTGGATTTCATTTCTAAACTGCGCTGAATATTTCTACACGAGCTCGTTGAAATGGCGCTAAGGCCTGGATATTTATTTTCGGTTTCAGGATTGCAGCAAATCATTGAATTGGTACATTTTTAGCTAGTGAATTATTTGTCAATAAAATTTAGCATTTATACACATTTTTCAAGGTACTGAGTATTATTATCACGATATGCGTTGCATCAGCAAGTAAAAGTTGGGGTGGTTCTGGATTCATGTATTTCGTCACTATAGTGTCCATGATAACTATTTGTATACTGATTGGTTGTTACCTTTTTGATCTTGTAAACGCATTGGGCCAATTGCCCTGGGGCTTTATGGTAACATTATTGAGGTACCTTATCATTCTTTTAAGTACTGTAAGTTTTTGCTCATTATTGTAGAGACTAGTGCATGCAGTCTTTTGGTCACTGTTTTATTTCATTGCCTTATGGGTTGCCGTTGGTGGCACCAAAAGCGATGGCTCAACAAATGGTCAATCTTATACCGCAGCTGCTGTAAGTTACCACATTTTGCCCGAAAGTCCACTAGCTCGATTACTTTAATTGCTATTTAGGTTTTTTGCTCGTTCGAATTCGCTGTTTTCGCTTGGGACGCCGTCTATCAATTTTATACAAACAGAATTACGAGCGGTATACCAGCTGGATCGGCATAAAAAACTATGATAAAATTGTTTCTCATGAAAACGTTCTTGTACCATTAATTAAAATGTATTTCAATTTGTTTGGCACTGTCTCGCAATCAAAACTTCTGCAACTACAAGTACAACTACAGGTTGTTTAAGTTTCAATTGAAAACTTGTTTGATAAACTTTTTCAAAAATAGCGTGCTTTCATAGTTGTAAATAGCATGACTATTGTCGTCACTTTTTTTCTTATCAACAAAAGAATATTTGTTTAGAGCAGCACTGAAAATGAACTACAGCTTTCTACTTTGATAATTTGAATTGTTTTACTGAAAAACAAGTTGTAACGTTGTGTTTTAAGAGGATTTATTTCATAAAAAAAAACTTGTAAAAATCAGTAGTATTAATGTTCATTTTAATTAACTATGGAGAATAAAGAGGAAAATGAAAATGATATGTCATTTTATTATGAACAAACATTGGTATACTTTTCGGAAAAGGTGTAAGTGGTAACGGACGTGTGATTTTTGTGTTGTTTTAGTGTGCCGGCGAATTTAAATCTGATCTGGCTACTGAAGCTAAACGGATATCGACGGAATTAAAAAAGTTTCCAGTCAAGAGATTTTCATCGGATAAAGACCTGTTGAAGGATAAACACACAAGTACTAACAGATTTTTAATGTTTTCGATAAAGGTTCAGGAACATGCATACATACAGGCAGATGCAGGTTCAGATGTTGGTATGGGTCTGGGTACGGGCACAGGCATGGGTCTGAGTTCCGTACCTTTACGGGTCCGGTTGTGTTCATACAGGTCTGGGTCCCATACTGTTACGAATACATGTACAAGTACAAGGACAAGTTCAAGTATAAGAACATGTACAATGACAAAGACAACTACAAGTATAAGTACAAATACAAGTACAAGTAAAAGTATAAGTACATGTACAAGTACAAGGACAAGTACAAGTATAAGTACAAGTATAAGTACAAGTACAAATACAACGACAATTACAAGGACAAGTAAGGGGTGTCCCCAAAAAATCTGCACAACCAAAGATGCACGTGCTGCGGATCACTTTACACTGTTATGTTGGAAAGTTGCATACCAATCGATAGAGCTTGAAATTCTGCACCTAGTAAGCAGTATCGGATTAACCTCGGATGAATCGTGATTAATAAAAATGTTGTCAAAAGAATCTACCCTCAAACGCGCGTGTACAACTTCTATCAGAGAAATATTGAACAAGGAAAATCGTTCACTGTTCGGCACTTCGTGGCAGAAAATGTTTCACGGCGGACAGTCTACAATATTCTACATCGTTATGAGAATGGTGAACCAGCAGAAAGAAGATGCAGATCTGGTCGTAGAGGAAGACAGATGATGAAGAAGAAGTTGGAGTCTTTGAGGAAGGCATTTGAGAACAGCGATCATTTATTGATCAGATCGGCTGCTCATAGATTTAGTATTTCACGAAGTTATTTGCACAGGGCATTGACTACAAAAATAGGTAGCCGCAAGAAAGTTCGAATCCCAGCGAGAACAGATGAGCATATTCGCTTGGCAAAAGTCAAATGTGGGCGATTGATGCGAAAACGCCTTCCTCAAAGACTCCAACTTCTTCTTCGTCATCAGTCTTCCTCTACAACCAAATCTGCATCTTCTTTCTGCTGGTTCACCATTCTCGTAACGATGTAGAATATTGTAGACTGTCCGCCGTGAAACATTTTCTGCCTCAAAGTGCCGAACAGTGAACGATTTTCCTTGTTCAATATTTCTCTGATAGAAGTTGTACACGCGCGTTCGGAGGGTAGATTCTTTTGACAACATTTTTATTAATCACGATTCATCCGAGGTTAATCCGATACTGCTTACTAGATGCAGAATTTCAAGCTCTATCGATTGATATGCAACTTTCCAACATAACAGTGTAAAGTGAACAGCAGCACGTGAATCTTTGGTTGTGCAGATTTTTTGGGGACACCTGTTACATGGACAACTATAAGTAAAAAAAACTTCAAGTGCAAAGACAAGTACAAGTACAATTCACTTACAAGTAAAAGTGCATGTAATCAAAACAAGCATGAGAACTAGTACACGAGGATTAGAAGAACACATAAATCCTGTACGTGTCACGTACACAGAACGTTCAAGCAAATTAACAAGAGTAGCCAACTGAAGAAAATATCTACAATTTCAGTTTCTTTTTGCAGGCGCGTGGAAAACAGTGCAAGAAACATTGTCGAAATGGTTTGGTCAGGATTGGTTGTTTTTAATTTTTCTTGCTTTATTTGTGGGAGTATGTGCATTTGCATTGGATACTACTGTAACGCAGCTGAGATCAGGTATTGCTAACTGCAAAGTGGCTCCATAAGCAGTTAATCTGAGAGTTAAATTTCCTCTAGTTCACTATACCCTGTTAAACCTTACTGGCAACATTCATTGGTCCTTGCAATACGTTGTGTGGATTGGTTTCAGTTTGTTTTTGGTCATATTTTCGATGGTATTTTGCATATTGGTTGCTCCTCAAGCGACTGGTGAGATCCACAAAGTTTCCAATATTCTCTTATACTTTTTGAACTATAGTTCATGCTAGGGTCTGGAATTCCGGAAATGAAAACCATTTTCAGAGGAGTTGTGCTTAAAGAATATTTAACCCTGAGAACTCTGATTTCCAAAGTCATTGGATTGACTGCAGCTTTATCCAGTGGATTACCAATTGGAAAAGAAGTGAGAAGTTTGCTTTTATTTCAAGACCATTGCCTAATTTTGCTTGTTAAGGGTCCTTTGGTGCACATAGCCAGCATTTTTGGTATGCTGACTAGCAAAATGATCAAAACCTTCAACGTTTTTTACATGGTAACAACCTTCCTTATCCCTTGTTAGTAATCAAAACCGTAAATGTTTTTTATCCAGAATGAAAGTCGTAAAGCAGAAATGTTATCTGCAGCTTGTGCAGTTGGTGTTTCATCCTGTTTTGGTGCACCAGTTGGGGGTAGAAAGTGCAGTTATAGGATAAGATGTAACACCAAATGTGAGCTGGCTTTTGGGTTATAGGGGTACTTTTCAGTATCGAAGGAACCACGTCTTATTTCGCTGTCAGGAACTATTGGAGAGGATTCTTCGCAGCAACATTTTCTACTGTAGTTTATCAGTTCTTATCAATATTGTCCGGTGCATCAAGTAATAGCAAAATATACCTGGAAACATTTTCAAATCTGTACCAAAATTGTGTGTGTTTTTGCAGCAACCTTTGCACCATTTTATCCAACATATTTCGACATGAACAACGCTTTCGATCCACTAGAAGTATTCTTCTACTCTTTTGTCGGGTAAGCTCATGAAATTGCTTGCAAACTACAAGTTAGTGGCCATAAATTTGTTTTTTTAGTCTACTTTGTGGTATTGGCGGTCCACTTTTTGTGTTCGTCCATCGAAACATAATTCTGCATATTAGAAACAATAAATACTTGAAGAAGTTCTTCAGTCTGAAGTAAATAGCATTTTCGGGATAGGCTGTTCTTTTTTTGACATGTATTTTGTTTTTCAGTCAAGCTATTTATCCCGCCATTGTCACTATAGTTGTAATGACTGCTGGATTTCCACCTGCTTCAGGAAGATATATGGAATCTTCGGTATATCTCGTTTGAAATGAATTTAATACTTTTTTTTAAACTAAATCGTTGTAGTAATTTGTTTTTTCTGAGCTTACAACCAAAACAGCCATCAACGATTTGTTTTCAAATTTCACTTGGACCGATAAAAATCTTACATCCGACGAATCGGCTATGATCAAATCTTGGATGCCATACGGCACTAGCCTTTACATTACTTTGGTTTTATTCATCATGTATTATGTAATATGTGGTTGCAAGTTGGAGCCTTACTAACTGGAATGCAAATTGTTGCAATTGGCTAACAGGCTTGCAAGTAGTATAGCCAGCTGTAGCAAGCTATGTTCATTTTTAGTTAGCTGTAGGTTGCACATGGTAACAGTCATGTAACTCACTGGCTGCTATACTGTTTTAGTTTTTCGGAGCCGCATTGTCCAACACGATTCCAATTCCTGCTGGCGTTTTCGTTCCTGTTTTTATCATTGGTATCTTGATAAAATTTTACATGCTAATTTAATTGAAGAATTCTGTGCATGTATCAGGAGCTGCCTTAGGGCGCATGTTCGGTGAAGGAATGGCCGAACTTTTCCCATACGGTCTAAGGAGCAATACAGAATTTTTGATAAGGCCAGGAAGCTACGCCTTAGTGGGTAAGTACAACATCAATCCACGTTAGGTGCAATAAAAAACTAAATTACTGTCCTGGTTTTAGGAGCAGCAGCATTCGCTGGCAGTGTAACTCATACGATATCCACAGCAATTATTACATTTGAAATGACTGGCCAGGTTATTTATCTTGTTCCAGTTATGGTAAATCTGGTTCGGCTTGTTCATTACTTGTAATAGAACCCTGAATATTTTTAGCTCGGTGTTTTAATTTCGAATGGAGTTGCTGGATTTATACAGCCATCAATTTATGACAGTATTATTCAAATTCGAAAATTACCATACATGCCAGACATAAAGCGAACAACGTCTAAGTATGAAAATGAGTTACTGTAATGGTCTGTTGATTTTCAAGTTTGATCTTTTGTATTTCAGGATATACACGATGCTCACTGAAGAATTTATGGTGCGAAATGTACAGTACTTAACAATCAGAACAACGTACAGGGAGCTGCAAAATTTGCTGTTGACAAATTTCAAGGCTTTCCCAGTTGTTGATGGAGCAAGTACCGAAATTGAACAATTTCTGGCAAGTTTTTTTGTTTTATATTGTTTGTTATGCTCGTTTAGGAAGCATGATTTTGCTCGGTATGATTCCAAGGACGCAATTGGAGGAAGTTGTCAAGATACATACAGACAAATTTAAGGATGATACTAAACCGAAAAAAGATAACATCATAGTCAGAAGATTGACCAAATATTCAATATCCTTCTCTAAGGATGATGCCGACAGTTCAGTAAAAGTGATTTCAGTTCATTTTAGTTCAAGGGACAGCATTATTTTTGTTTTTAGACTGTTCCAAGTGAAACAAATGAAAATAGTAGAGCCGCCAAAAAAAGATTAATGAGCTTGCCATCTCTCAAACATGTGCACATGTCAAGTAAGGAATCTTGTCTTAAAATCGCATGCTCCGATGACTGTAGCTCACTAGTCATTTTTTCTGTTAGGGAAGAGAACCCATAAACAACCTTCGAATAAGCCGCATAAGCAAACATTGGTAATTAATATTCTTTACGACTGTAGGCCGGTACTATATTTATTGGAACTTTTAGCGCGACCCCTTGGACGATATAGTGGATTTTTCCAAGACCGAGATTGATGCTGCTCCTATCCAACTGTTGGAGAAAACTCCTCTGGCCAAGGTCCACATTTTGTTTTCCCTCTTACGAATGCATCAATGTTACGTTACAAATATGGGCAGGTTGGTCGGGGTCGTTTCCTTAAACGAGGTAAGATTATCAAACTATAGTTGGACATGTTGAAACATTAACATTAGTTTTAACCCTTTTAGCTAAGAGAAGCTTTGTTGAAAGCTTCCAGAGGTTATCGAAAGCATTCACCGTCTCAATCTTTGGACAAGCCAAAAATGGATATCGCCAACGGGGATCCGCTAGTGAGGAAAATCCCGTCATTGGCGGTCGTATCCGAAATATTCGAAGATATGACAATACCTGATGATCAAGAGCCAATTCGAGAAAATAATAGCAAGTTGTTAATGGTTCCTAGCAACACGAGGAAACACGGACAGAGTGAAAATTCGGTGAGTTCCTGGGGAACTGACATAAGTATTTCAAGCAGTATTATTTTGGAAGATGAAAATGACGAGGACGAAGATATCCCGTGATCTTGTATGTCTTCTGCATGTTTATAATAAAGTTGAAGAAAAACATTAAATTTGATGTTTTCTGAAAGATTTAGTAGAGCACAGTATTTTGATTGTTTCCAAATCTACAAAATATGTGAAACCAAAATTGTACACTTTCAGATGCTTATCCGGCGCAAATAAACAACAATTTTACTGATCATTGAGCCTTTTCAATTATCGAGTCGATTCTGAGACGTGAAATGAAGATGGACAAGCTAATAAACAAATCTGCATAATTCAGTGTAGCTCGGATTAAAATTACGTGTATTTTTTAAATTACACATATTTTATTGTGCTAACCGCAGGATCTTTCTTTTGAAAGTGCTTGAACATCATTATGTTACTCGATTTGCCTTTAGCTTTACCGCCTTTTGCATCCGCTCGCCATCTCTGATTGGCCATTCGTATTGTCACTTGATCCGCCGCCGATGGCTTGGACAGCGGCGAAAATGCAACCACGTTTCCGATTAGAATGCATAGCGGTACGCTTAAAATGCATAGAGACAACACGATTATGGCCCACATCGGAACTTTGCTAGCATCTTGAGCCTTCTTCAGTGCTTCTTTGTTTCGCTTTATAATTTCCAGCGTGTTAACCACTCGTTCGACGTATCGTCGAACTTCGAATATTAAATTCGTCGCGTTCGATCGAAAAGTCTCCACAGCGGATAATCCGGTCGAATGTTGTTTCAAAGCTAACGACAGTTTGTCGCTTAAAATGGGAATAAGCGAGAAGATCTCGGGATCTCGTCCGATCCACATTTGAACAGCTGTAAGAAATAAATCCGCGTAACAATCGCGTTCCGTCGACCATGTCTGTTGAATCAATTTCGCGTACTGCAACAGTTGATAGTGTAGACTTAAATGGTAGAGATTTTTGACGGAATGAATCAAGCACGGTCTACAAAAGTTAAGGACTTATGATTCAGAACTACGGTAATCACTGATAACATTCATCCAAATGATAACGACCTCCTTACCGACAAAGCTTCAAACACTGATAGAGACAATGGCTAACTCAACTACGGTTATAGACTGGCCATACTGATATTAAGCCACTGATGAACTACAAATCTGATAACGATTACGCCTGATGATAAACTACAAGCCTACTAATAAGGATTAAGCCCGCTGATAACTATTAGTCTACTTACAAGGATTAAGCCTTATGATAAACTACAGGCCTACTGTTAAGGATTAAGCCCACTGACAAACTAATTGACTACTGATAAGGATGTACTGATGTATTAAGCCCGCTGATAAACTACGAGTCACTGATAAGGGTTAAGCCCGCCGACAAACTAATAGTTTACTGGTAAGGATGTACTGATAAAGATTAAGGATTAAGCCCGCTGATAAACTACTACTCAACTGATAATGATGTTCTGATCTGGATTAAGCCCGCTGATAAGCTAATAGTCACTGATGAGGATGATACGCATGAAATCCCTTCGCTACTTTGATTCGTAATGCAAAAGCGTTCCGCGGCGAATGAATACGATTTCCGTGGTGAATTGGTTGCATTTTTCGACGGTTTTCATCCTTCGCGATACGAATTCAGCGCAGTAGCATGACGTGAAATTAGCTCGTTGAAGCACCGACACCGTATAATCCGCGTCCGTACGTGTGAACATCGAATTCGGATCGCAGAATATTCGCGAGCCCAAATAGTTCATCGAACACGTGGAGAAAAATTTCTCCGAATTCATGGCTATCGTACCGGGAAAATTGCACGGGCCGTAATAATCCACATTTCTAGCCGACATCACAATAGAAACTAAAAATGACACTGATGAAAAAATAATTAGCACCATAAAGCTAATTATTAGTCGAGATCGATGCAGTCATCGAAAGAATTTTAGCCGAAAGAAATCCTAATTTAGAATTTTTCCAACTCTCGCGTTGATTGACGTATTTTTTTAGCGTACTGAACGAGGGCAAAAAGGGTAATTTTTAGCTATTTTTCTCGAATCAATCAAAGTTTAATCGAACGATATTTAATTATCGTTCGTTGAACGAATTTGCCCGGTAAACGATCGCCGGTAGACGGGTGGTGAGCAAATCCAATCACATTACCCGACTCGGCTCACGATGACATATAACGAAAGTTCCAACTACGGTGTACACAACAGTGAGGGAAATTTTCAGGAAATAATTGATTTAAAAAAAACCTCGATAGAAAATTGAATAAGAACGATCACCCCCAATGAATTTTTTCACTCGGTCAGGTTTTGATAATTGAATTTCTCAAATACTAATTTGGTTAATAAGTTGGATCAATACTGAAACAGCTTGCGTAGTGTTGGATACTAATCCCGCGGAGGTTAATGGCTGATCGAAGATTAATTAAATGTTATATATTTGATCGTATTAATGGTTTTGTTTTTTGAAATTATTTGCAATAAAAATCTAAAAACTTCATTATCACCTGCAGCAAAATTCAAATTTTTGATCCAATGCACGTTCTTACTCGTTTATAACGTAAAGCAGGCAAAGATTTTGAAATATTTTTTTTTTTTTCTCTCAAAAAAACGTTTTATTACACATTTCAAATGTACACAAATTCAAAAATTAGTAAAATAATTAACAGGTAAGGATGATAAAAGGCGCAAATTTTGGACAAAAAATGTATAAAAAAATGGTTCGAAATTTTTCAAATTTCCCGCCAATAATTTTTACATCTCTTTTAGTTCATTATAAACATTTTATTCGACGGTTTTTGCTCGCAAGCGTTATCCGAAGCTGCGATTTGCTTGATTTCGGTGATTCGCTGTTGGCCGTTTTTCGACGGTACGCAATCGGACAAATCCGTGATTTCCACTTGCTCATCGCCGCAGGGCTTTTTCGAACTGATACTTTCGACGATTAACGAAAGACAGTCTAAGCTGGACACTTTATCAGAAGTTGATTCGACCGACGAGTCGCTTACAAAATCTGCAAAAGAAACAAAAAAATTGACCAAATCCGACCCTCCTACTTTCCCCATTAATACCGTCGTTAAATTCATTGGGATTTTTTCCGGATTCGGATCCGCCGCAATTTCTTCGATAAAATTGATCTTCATTCAAAGCCTGAAACAAAATACAAAAACGTCAAGAATTTTAAAAAATTATAAAATTTTTTGTATGGAACATTTTTTCTATGAGTTTCATTTTTCACTATTTTTTCGTGAAACTATTCTTGACACTGATTGATCGTGTTGTAGTCACTGGATTTCACTCGACAGTTCGCATATCCTACTTGATTTTCATCCGGTAGGCTTTCAACATAAAGCGAAAAAAACGGAAGTCTCGTCGATGGGGTGAAAATGTTTGAAATGTACGATAAGAACTTTGGCGCTTGTGTCGCTGTCAATCAACGCCCGGGTCATTTGCGAAAACAGATTCTTCAAAATGTTTCGTCGTTTTCAAGTTTTAAAGCCGAGCCAGCGAGTGAGACGAGCAAGCAAATCGTTTCGGTTACAAGGCATTTATAAACCGAAACTACGGATCGAGTTAAGCGAAAACGAAATCTCTTTTCCCCTCCTCGCCATTGCTTAGAGGGAGAACTACAGTACGACTTCAAAAGAGATGGTAGGAAAAAACGTTTTTTCAATCAGAAAGTGACTAGCTACACTTGTAAACGTGTTAAAATCGGAAACAGGCTCCACCAGGCTTAGCAGACTTAAAAGAATCTTTCGAAGAGAAAGTTAAAAGCGTAGAGTTATAGGCTAAAATTCTCGAGAAACAGGAAAGGACCGCAATCGCTATTAGCTACGACATTTTATGACACCGGCTCGATAGAAAAAAGCAAATTGCCGACTTACTAGATAATCTGACGCTACCGTAGAGGCTGAGGAATTTGGCGACACTCCAATGGTACTTTCGATTTTGGCCAACTTGCCCGCGCCTTGCAACATTTCCTCCAAACTTTCGATGTACTCGATGGCGTTGCGCATGATCTCAACTTTGGGCAGACGCTGATTCGGATTGGCGCAGGTACGCTTTTTCAAATCTTCGAACGCATCGTTGACTTTCCTCAATCGCCTCCGTTCCCTCATCGTAGCCGCTTTGCGACGATCCACGTTAACCGTTTTCCTCTTGCAAGCCTTGCAGGCCCACAGAAGGCACCGTCGAGGTTGGTGACCGTCGTTTCCCGGCGCCAGCACGTGAGCCGGATGCTCCTCTTCGGATTCCGCTTTCGCCGTCCGCGTACTAATCTCGTCCTGACCGGATACTTTGACGGTATCGTGTTGTTGATAAGCTACCGGACTCTCGCCGTAAACTTTCCTGCTGGACTGCTCGGCGGGTTCGGGGGGCGCGTGAGGTAGGGTCGGTTCCGACTTATTGTGTTCCTCGTTGGCGAACGTGGAAAAGTCCGCGAAAACTGGCGGAGGAGCGGCGGGATACGTAGAATAATAGTTGTACCTGTGCAATTGGACGGCGTCATAAGGATTCGCAGGAGCGCTAGAATAGTCGGCGTTCGCGGGACGAGCGTTGAATCCGAATACGGCTGCTGGTGGCGCCAAATTCAAATGTACGTATTCGCTCGGCGTAGTCGGCAGTCGAGGACCTTGCGAGATAATTGACGGATATCCGTAGATGCTCGGATCGTATTGACATCCCGGATCTGGATTCATGGTACTCGTCTAAAAAAAGTATACTGTAGATACTTCGGTTAACTTCCCGAGCCGATGATCGCCGTCCTACAGTACGCCGCGAGTTACCTGCGCATTTTTCCTCGGTCGTTTACCGACGGTCATATTTGAAAAAATATTACAATGAAATTCAAAAATATTATTCCGATTAAGCAGCCGATGCTACTCGGCTGAGAAATCGTCCGATTAACTGTGAAATTCAAACTAAATCTATTCGGTGAACTTTCAAGTCAAGAAAATATATTCGACTAGACCGCGATGATATTTCATATTTTTAATTATAATATAAGTCAAAGAGCCGCGCTAGCTAACCGGCTAGATAGCTAGCTAGCTAGATGCGCGCATGCAAGCAGCTGTTTGTTCAAGATTCGTCGTATCTTACCCGAAAAAATTGACAGTACGAATTATAAAAATATATATATTTTGTAATTCACTGGCTAACGGGCTCGGAGTGATAGGAAAAGTTTTTTTGCGGTACGAAAAGTTGTTAGACGGTTGACTCGCCGAACGCTTTTTCGCACTTCCCCCAGGAGCAACTGACGCCGCGAAATAATTCGAAAACAAGCCCCCTCGGAACAATCGGCGCCTCGGGCGCTTTAACCATTCGAGAGGCTCCCTCGTTCCATTGGCGGGGGCGGTCTAACTCGTGACCGCAATAACTCTTCTCATTCGAATGTATCATCGGAACGGAGTCTTCGAGGCGTCGGTCGTCGGGGGTTTTTGAGGGGCGAAAAACGAAATTGGACACTCAGCCAGTGGTAAAAGACGGCGCCAGGCGAATAATTCGGCCGTTAAGTTTGAATTACAAGCATTTTCGAGAGATGAGATGTATCCGATTTCACCGAAAAGATTACCGAACCGGATAAATCAAACAAAAAATGTGCACTAGCTACGCAACTACGCGAGCCGCGTCACTTATTCGAGGGCACCTATAAAAATGCTAAGTAAACTTAGAAAAGTTTACAGATAAGTGAGAAAACTTTTTAAGGCGAAGATGTCTTATCGCAAGCGCAGGTTTTGCACTTCGCTTTCGATAGAAAGAGTTATTTTTACAATTCGTAACCGAAGCTGAGAATGGAAGTGAAAAAATGGTCAGACTTTTCGTTTACGCTTTGGACGAGAGAGAATAAATTGGAACCTGAACTGTGCGAAATTCTAAAAAAGAATTTCCTAACCACGGAAGCTTCGATTTTGGGATTAACGGAAAACGATTTCGACGAACTGTTCGACGGATTACCGAAGAAGTTTCCATTCCGATCGAGTCTTCGGCTAGCGCAAAGATCGCTGGCTTCGAAGAGGCGACCGAATTCAAATACTGTTAATGTCTCACTAGCAGACCAATTAAACAGACAGTTAAAATCATCCGGTCAAAATGAAGTAAGTTGCTATAGTCCATTCACAGTTGTAAACTCAAAAAAAGATTACTGTAAGAGTGATTTGAAAGTACGGCGGGATAGACAATTTTGAACCACTTACAATTTACAAAATGATCCACTATGTCTGCTAAAATGAATAAAACCGTAGATGAACCATTTTGTAAAGTATATTTGGGTAAAAAACTCGGCTTCCACAGTACTTGCACATCATTCTTACTGTAAACTTTTTAAGCTGACGATTTAGAATGCACTTTGGTGATCTGCTCCAATAATAGTCCTGTAAGTCACATGCTATTATAGTTTACGGTGTTCATGCGACGTATAGTATCCGGTGATGTCTACCTATAGTTGTTTGGTTTCTTTAGTTGTCCAATGATTATAGTTGTCCAGTGACTATAATTGTAAAATCGTATGGGACCAGCAATTGTTCAGTCACTATAGTCGATCAATGACATGAGTTGTCCACTGCTTTCAGTTGTACAGATGCTGTAGTTGTAACATAATTGTCCGATCACTATAGTTGTCAAATCAGTATAGTTGTCCAGTGTCAATAGTTGTTCAGTTTTTCAGCTCCTCAATGACCATAGTTATCCAGTGTCCATAGTTGTCAAATAATTTGTCCATTGCCTTTATACGAGCGTATAGTTCTCCGCTACCCATAGTTTACCAGACCCTATAGTTGCCCAATGGCTATTGTCGTCCAGTAACAAGCTGTTTTACCTGCTACAACTTTTCTCCGACATGTTTCACAAATTTAGGCTTCGGCTTACAGCCCGGATGAAAAATTGTCGTTTATGAACAAAGGCTTCGTATTGGAGGATACGAAACCAAAACCAGCTACGAGACAAAATAACGTAACTCGCCAACTAAGTCTAATAGATGACAAATATATTGAGGTAATCCAATCGCAAAAATGAACTTTTTATTAGCAACTATTTCAACTATCGAATCGTTTCAGGAAGAAAATAATACTCTTGATAATTATAAAAACATCAAAAAATCAGATGGAAGTTTATTCCGCAGAAATACTGCAATACCTGCAGAAATAGCTGAAAGCACCGCGAATGAGAGTCGATTCAAAAGGAGCCGTTTCTATGCTTCTTTGAAGGGAAAAACAAGAAGCAAGGATAAAAAGCCATCCACACATTTGCCAATTTTTGTTTATCATGTAATATAATCGCAAAACATAAGCAAAAAATGTAACTGGTTTTTTGTTTCGTTTTGTAGGGATCGTCTCCTAAAGAACCACGCGTTCTCGGTATTAACCCTCGTTTACTGAAAGAAAATTCCGTCAAAGAAATCTACAGGAATTTGTTTCGCACTTTCGAGCGCCAAAGATACGTTCATCTTATGGACGGTACATTTTTCATCAGCGAGCGTATCGCCGGCGGACGGTATTTAGTTGTCGATTACTGTGCGCTGGAAGATGTGGAATCGATGTCCATTCAGTCCAGCAAGCAAATGAGTCAGTCTTTTCCCGGGTACGTCTTGGACGCCGACGACAATGTTATCAGATGTTGTTTGTTGAAAAGCGCTAGAAATGGAAAAGCCATGGACTATTACCTGAAATTCGAACAGATCACTGATAAAATCCGATGGCTCGACGTTTTCGAGCCACCAGGAAGAGAAAAACTGTCCACTAAGGTCATACGCAAAGTAAAAGTCATTCGCGAATACAAGCGTGCGCAAAACGATGAAATTGATTTGCAAGTTGGCGAAGAAGTCAATGTATTTCAACAGCATGCAAACGGTAAGTTTATTTGTACCACTGTATCTTCCCCTCGGGGCTTTATTTGGATTTTTTCATTTCATTTGGATTCAGGGTTTTGTAAAGGGCAAAGGTTGTCGGATCGTGCTGTCGGTTGGTTCATGGTAGATTGCGTTTATCCGGATGTCGATTTGAGCGACTGGCATATTTTATAATTGTTTATTGAATTTGATATTACGGATTGTAAAATAACAAAAATTTGTTCTTTTTCATCAACTACAGTTGCTAAGTTTGTTTTGCTTGTGAAGGTTTCAGCTTGTGCCACATACGCAACACGAGGGCCCTTCCCTGAAATGAATGAAAATTTGATAAATTCGCAGTAGGGAAAAATAATTTGAAGAAAACTGTGAACCCGTGAACAAGGTTTAAGGCGAATACGGTTGAAAGAAACCGATGTTCTGGTAGAAAACTGCCGACTGGCCGAAGAAACATGCGCACATTTGTAATACAGTAATGATCAGCAGGCTCTCTGGTTAATTCTGAAAAAACAGTAGTTAAACAAAATTAGAACAAAAGTAAATTCACGTGGACACGTTGCGGATTGTAATACAGGTGGAATATTTCTTGCCTTGTAATGTAGGCAAGAAACTATATTCTATACTATATTCCCTCAGGACGTTGGCTACCTAGCTTCCTTGGGTGACCGGCTGTCGCTAGGGTAGAAGGCCAACGAAGTCCCGTTAGGGATTTATGCACGATTGCATGGAAAGCAGAACGCGTTTCTTGCGTTTAAACCACAGTAAAGAGGCTTCTTCGTAAGCTATTGCAAACAAAGCTAAAAAACGACATTCTTGCACGAAAAATTTAGGCAACAGTGGCAATAAGTGAACAATAAATTTACATAGAATTGATTTATATTAAATTGCAATAAGAATAAAAAAGTATTTGACAAAATATGAATTCTTACAAAAATGGGCAAAAAGCGAGCAACTTTGTGACACATTTTTTTCTTATTCCGGCATGTTCCAGTATACTGTACTATACTATACTAGAATTATACTTGTAAAAATCTTTATCAGTATACTATACTATACTCCTGTATACTGAAAAATTTTTCAAGTTATGCTATACTATACTATACTAGAAAAAAATTTTTAGACTTACAGTATACTACACTATACATACTAATACAAGAAAAAATTTTTTGGCCATACTTTACTGTACTATATACTGTATTTCAGCAAGGTTTTGACGACTTTTTTTTATCGTTTTGTTTTTCAAAATTTGAATGACTGCATATAGCAAAATAGCCCATGTGATTGACTGCAAACCGCTGCCATCTAAAAATTCAATCAAAAATCCATTTTTATGGAAAAATTAAAGTTAAAATTGTTAAAAGTCAAAACCTTATGTTCGCATGCTGGCTTTTTATCATCGGGTATGAAAAGTCGTGTGACAGCAAAAAATTTAGAAAATCAAATCTTGATAAAATTAAATCATAGTCTTTTGGAATGATATTTGTTGTGCTTTGTATGTTTTTGTATTGTTGGATTGCAGCAGCATTCATCAAAATGATGTCTAGATTATGGCCGTTAGTAAGGAAAGTACAGGGTGTCTCGTAAATACACACCCCCCCTCGGAAACATACTTCCAAGCTAGCTAGAGCAGCATTTGATACACCATCTTGTAGAGAATTCAATTCTGCGTTCAATGGTGCATCTCTTGTCGCATTGCCTGCAACAGGGTGGGAGTGAACCTAAGAAAAGAAAACAACTTCAAATCTTTCATTTTTGTGTGTAATTTCACTGTTCAAAACGTGTGTTTTGATTCTGATGAAGCGAGATTAATCGATCGAATTCAGGCTACAGCCTTTTTAAAGCAAATCAAGCAGGAGTCTCCTTTATTACGAAAAAATGGATAGCCAATAATGTTAAAATGATCCGAGGAATGGGTTCAAAAGCATTGGAGAAAGAAGC
>JAQGBA010000840.1:0-22996 GCA_034698125.1 Prionchulus punctatus
TAATTTTTTTTAAATTTGTAATTATCTTTGTTATTTTCTGAATAAACGCACTAGTCCCCTTATATTTGGAATGCACCATGTATGTAGATTTCTTGTCCGTTTTTTAGTACATATGAACCAGCTAAGACTAAAGAGGTTAAAAACGTTGGCACCAAAAAAGAAACAAGAAGAGAAGAAATTCAGAAAGAAGTTACGCGTCTATAACTTTATTTGGTTGGCAATTCCACTGAATTAAGGTTCGATTTAAAAATGACAACATCATTTGTTAATAATTTGATTTGAATGGTATTATGAAAAAGTGATGTAATAGCAACAAACACTTTGTTTGAAGTGTCATTTTGAACCCCGATATCATTTTTTGTTGAATGAGGTGTACATAATGTAAAGTAAGTAGTAAGGAAGGAAAAAAGTTTAACGTCCCAGTTATCCATGCAATGAGCTACACTAATGCGACGGGCGGTTTCACAACCTTTGAGCTGTGCTTGTCGAACGCACCTTGCTCAGGTGCACCACAAGTCCGGGTTCACCCGGATAGAACGCCTATGTAAAATGGGCTTGAGCCACTCGCCAGGCGATTCAGAGTTCGACGCTACACTGCTAGACTACGCGCCGACAGTAAGTCCCGCCTCGATAGGGCACATTATAGCATAGCCTTTGTTGAAGCAAAAATTAGCATCACTAGTCGAATCCTATTGATGCTGGACGGATTTTGCTTAAACACATACAATGCTATAACGTTAGTCCTATCGAGGCAGGGCTTACTACTATCCGAGGCTCATAAGCAAGTCTAAGACCATTGCTTTTGATCCTCCCTCCTATCGCTCAAATTTTATTAATCGTTTTCTTTGATACGACTCCCCCTAACACAACTTTGCCCATGCTCGTGTTCTAGAATATATAACTCAAATAAACTTACTCACTTGCAGCTTTTGTTTGCGAGGTATATGTATAGCATGAATAAATCAAACCCAAGGTAGTTTAGAACTTTTCAATTTTATCAACATATTATAATTTCATTGATAGGACGAAATTGATAATGGACAACATAAAAATGCATGCTTTGTAAGCAAGAATAAACTTTGATGGGAGTTCACAAAGCTCATTATGAGTACAAAAACGTTAAAATCCAAGGTACTGATAGTTCAAAACTTCAATTATGACTAATCAGCTTGAAAGTGTCCTAAATAACTGTTTAATGCACGTGTTACTGACATCAAGCAAAAAAGAAGCTTTTATCGAAAGTTTATGTTCGACCACGATGTATCAGTTGTTGGATTTGCCTGTTCGGGTACGCGCGTAAACAAAAGGCTCAACCAATTCGTTTTTCCGAAATACATGTAATGAAACAAGTGCACACGAAGGAATGGCTGAAGATGGCGAGGCGGTGGGCGAAAATTGATTCCTGCAAAAATTTTTACGAACCTAACTGAATGACTCAAGTGAAGAAAAATATACAGCCGAGCGCTCTACGGGGGGTGGGGGGGCTCCGACATATACGTGTCCGAGCGATGGTTCCTTTCGGGGATTGAAAGCGCCATACTTCGCTTGAAAAACTCGAGCAACGACTCAATGAAGTTTTATGCCCATCTTACTTCGAATGTATAGTCTTCCGGGCTGCTATCCAAAAAAGAAAATATGCAGCTCCTCCCCGTTTCGCCCTCACCCCGTTAAAGCTGCGGCGCCGGTACGCGCTCCAAATGAAGAATCAATGCCGCTGCTCGACAATTTGTATCTCGTACACGCAATTCGTTTTTGAGGTTTCGCCTCCGTTCTCGCCAGTATAAACCTCTCGATATTCGTTTACCATGTTCGGCTAAAAGTCGTCAAGCGTAAACGTTTTTTTCCGTTCATCCTATCGTCGACTTTTTTTATCAACTCGCTTGACTGAGTTGTTCGCGATGTGAATGTGGCATTTTTTTTCACACAGAGCGAAATTGTATCACATTTGCATATATTACGCTATTTCTTTGACCTCATTCTTATCATTGGCTCTCACGATGAAACCGTGGTCGTGGTGCCGGCGTCGACGGAGATTTAAGGCGAAGGCGAAAGAATATTTGTGTCAAGATTCAGCGTTGGTGTATGCCAGTCGGTGTGTTTTACAAACGTCGTTGTGTCCATTTTTGATTAGTATAAAGGTAAGATATGTGGCATATGATGGTGATGAACAGTCTGGCTAAAAACATACAGTGACATTGGCAATCGCGAACTAAAGCAGAACTTTTCTTTTTTGAATGGTGATGCAAAAGCTCTATAGATTTGTGCTTGAGCATAATATCATGACAATAACAAGCATAGATAAATGCTGTTGAACATAAAAATTAATGTAAAAAGCATAAAAGAGTATTTTGCAGTTTACTGGAAAACTATTAGTGATAAAAGCATGTTTGTAAGTGTGATGTAATTTAGCTGTAAATTTAACAAAATAAGTAACATGCAGAGGATACTGTGCCACATAACATTATCTTTCTATGCCTAGAAAGATAATGTGCAGCAAAAGTCTTGTTTGAAATGCAAGCTGATCGCAAAGTGCTATGAAATGTGAAGCATCTGTGAATTAAGAAACTTAAGTAAAGTTAGAACCGTAAGCATAGTACAAATGGTGACTGAAGTGAAAAGTTTGCGTTTCAGTGAAATGAAAAATGGAACTGTAAGTATATTCAAAATGAAAATCAAGTTTAAGTGCGTTTGAAGCGCATCATATTGAGCATAGCTTGGTGGGTCACTGAAATAGGACCCAGCATTGAAGCGAAGTGACCACGTTGCGCTGCGACCATGTTACCATCTTTGTGACTCAATTTTTTTTAGATCGGCACTGAATTTGTTGTGATCGAAGACCACAAACCTCTCACTGGTTCGGCAATGAGAGGCGAGCTAACGGCGAAGAAAGGCGAACGCGTCGAATTCCTCGAACACTCGCCGACCATACCGGACTGGTGCCTCGTAAGAATTCTGGACAATAATGTGGAAAAAGTTCCGATCGTACGCGAAGGTCTATTGCCCGCTCGCAAAATGAAAACGATGGCTTCCGTTGTCGTCATTCCCAGCGGTGCGACAAAAGGTGAGTCGTATGCAAATACGCTGATGGAAAATTTGTTGGTTACGTGCCGAAGTAAATGTTCGCATCCTCTGCGTTCGCTCGGAGTTCGTGCACCAAAAGCGCATCATCGCGTAAATAATACAACGTCAGAGTGTTTTTTTTTCATTTCAATTCCTTCGAGTCGAATAAACGAAGAACGACATCTTCTTCGAATTTTCACCGCTCCGAAAACCGATCATGTTGAACGACTAGCGATTGAACATCGCGAGATAATGTTTTTCAGTCGTTTTTTGCGAGGAGCGCTGTGTTCTTTTTGAAAAATCTTCGCCGAAGGTGGCGTATTAAAAAATTTTTGCGCCCTCATCATCGCTCGCGCGTTTCAAACTCTTTCTCCTCACTGTTTTGTGATCAATATTGTGTCTGTCGCAAACGAGCGGTATTCGGCTTTCAAGTAATAATTATACGGCGTGAAAATATGAAGAAATAACAAAATAAAATAATCCTGCCAATTCTACCGTGTTGTATTAGCTGCGCGTATTGGAGGAACGAACCCGCGTCGGTTACCGACTATGAACATGGATACGGTTTTTGCTCAGTGCGCATTATCTAATGACAGCTTCGGCGAGCAGTCGGTGCTCGTTGAAGACGAATGACGTTCGATGTTTAGTATTATTTCGTTTTTACAGTTGATACGCATTAATGTTCGTCATAATATTCTTGGCCGACGCCGACGACGACGTTGTTGTCATTGAACATACGAATAAAAATTTCTCTTCCAACGGATTTTATTATTTGCCAGCGTTCATCGATGTACCATAGATTCAGATTATTTTCGTTTCCGCCATTTTCAGATAATCATCGAGATAAGGAACAAATTAATGACCAAATCGAAATTGCCACCGGAAACGAAGATAGTAAAAGAAAAAAGAAGTCATTTAGGTACGAAAATGATGCAACAAAATTCACAGTCAAGGGCTGTAAAGTTGTATTTGCAGGCGATGGTTCGGATCAAGTAGGGGTAGAAAGAACGTCGAACAGAGACGATTAAGCGCTGATGGCTTGCAAGCGAAATCGGAATTATCCAATTCGGATTTACGAAAAACTAGCAGCGTTTACGATAAAACCAAAAAAGTATGCAGCTGGTGATAGATTCTATGAAATGCAAATCGCAGCATAACCCGTAAAATCAATGTAGTGGCTGAGCAGATGCGGAATAATCAGTGTCGTTGATTTCTAGAAAGTCAAGTTTTTCTCAGCACATTTTAAAGAAATGGCTTTTCGCTGCAATCATTTCAATGAAGTCGAGCATGAGCAACATCGACATCGCTAAATCAGCATCTAGGAGCACTGATTTCCATTTTCTTACGTTTTAGATGCACTGATTTTACTTGAAATTTTGATTTGCATGCACTGTTTTCATGAATTCGTGGTTTTAGATGCCTTGAGTTCTCTGAATTTGTTTTGTTATAAATGAATTGATTGCCATGAATTTGTGATTTGTTGCATGAAGTTAATTGCAATTGTAATTTAAAAATGCACTGATTTCCCTTCACCATTTTCTAGAAATTTTGTTTTACAACAATTTATTTTAGTATTATTTCTGCACAGAAATAACAAAGTCAATGTTTTCGCGACATCAAACCCACTTCAAAATTGCCACAGAGAATGCAATCATCTGAAGTGTCCGCTGTGTATAAATCTTTTTTTTGCTTGTATCTGTAAAATACGCTTGCTTATATCAGTCGCTACGAAGTCCTCGCTGTTTCGGATTGCGGATCCCATTTTGCAATTTTCTCGGTGTGTGTTTACCAAGATCGTTTTCTCATTATGAATCCAAAACGGTCAAGCGTCATTGAATCCGTTGTAATGGGTTTTCAATTTTCGTTTTTTCCTGAAGAATAATTTGTTTCATAGTGAGGGAAACTAACAACCGTGGAAACGATTTCGTTTTTCATTTTGTTTTTTTTTGAATGCCAGTCAAAAAAATACGGCTCAGTAATGACTTGATATCCTGTCAAATAAAGACCATGTAAATTTTGGAAATTTCTGATCTGAATATGCATAAACAGTTTGCTTATTGCAATTTGCATAAAAACTTATTAAGAAAGAGGGTGTTCTTTTTTTAAATTTAATTTGATGCCGTATTTTTGCAGAATTTTGCATGTTTTAGATTTAGATTGTTGAATTTGCATAAAAATGCTTCATTAACAGCGTACTGTAATTAAATGCATTGTTGAATCCGTAATATCATCGACGATGTCCGTTTTCTCGTTTCATTGAACATTGACAAACGTACGGAATGAAAGCTTATGTAACAGAAACGATTGACGCATGACGACAGCGTAGAAAATAGAATAAGGATGCATGAAAAATTCATGATCGCCATTACGCATTCAGTTGGTTAAAAATAAAGGTGCGAGCATACGCCGCTGTACGTACGTACGTCAAAATTGGAATACGGACACAACGTCCTCAATTAGAAAGCGAGTTACATGTATCGGAATGAATGTTATATAAAAAACCATTTCTGTGTTTGTTCGAGTTCGTTTCGAATTACTTTGTCATCGTTCTCTCTCTCTCCTCCCGTTTTCTATCGCTCTTTCCTCCAGGGTTCTTCTCGGTCGAGTACTAAAGGGAAAGATTGTCGTTTTGCAATAACAACTCACGTCCGGTCGTCGGGCGTCCTTATACATCGGCGACGCCGATAGTTCCCGGTTAATAGCGGCGGAGGACAGTTTATCATCGAAAAACGGTTCATTTCGATGCTGCGGCTATTCCGTTTCTCTCCAGTATTCGATTCGCACGCACCTCTCGCTCGTCGTCGGCAGCGACGACGACGAACGACCGACGACGAATTGACTCCATTTTCTGCTACATTCTCTCGATCGATGTCATCTCTTTTCACTTTGCTACTAACTCGGTCGGCAATGGGTAATAATAAGACACCGTACAGTATGCATATACTTTATGGATGTATATAGTATCCAGCTCGTAATATTGAACGAGTTTCACCGAGCGAGCGACTTGCCTGATAGAGGAGGAAAAAAATTTTTTCCTCCCCTTCTCAAAACATAGGCTTTGGAGACGGTTCGATTCGTGTTTTGTCCTCGTGCGACTTTCGAAAAGAGACCTTCGTTCATCGCGTCGTCGACGAACGCTTGCTCGTTGGCTACATTAGCCATTTTCCTTTTTTAATAGTGAAGTAGAATTTTAATTTAGATTTCGTTTCGTCGGTGTAGTTTTGATACACTTATTGTCGTTTGACTTGAAACACGCGACTGGTAGTTTTGATAGATAGTCGAAAGCCTACAATAGTTCCTGGCGCGTTATCTTGTATTATATGGCTAATGACCCTTAATTAATGGGATTGGTGATACAGAATATTGTACCCTCATAGAGATGACCAAGTTCTTAATTCATTGTCAGGTGGTAATTTTATTTTGATTTTTACAGTTGTGTCCAGTGAATAACCTATCGAAATCCGATGCTTATTGCAATCATATACCGAAAGAAGATTCCGGGCATTGTATCACCGATTCTCGCATTCAAACGCCGATCAACGACGTCAACACTTTAACGCCACCATTCGCCTCGGAAGAAGATTTAGAAGATAGCGTAAGAAAAGTTTTGAAAATCAAATCATTTTAGGGGCTCTCCGGGCTCTAGACTGTAGTCGCAGCGAGCACTACACATCGTGTTTACAATTTGATAAGCATGATAGACACAAATAGAGCTAGGTAGGCGCTGAAAAACATGACACAACAATCGGTTGTCATTTGCGTTAAGTCGATCGGCTAGTAATCTATCAAACAACAATGTCGTTGTCTTCGAGTAAATTTATGGAAAAAAGTGATTCTTTGCGCAGAAAAAAGTAAATGAAAAGAAAATGAACCTTCTTCCGAGTAGCGGAATAAAGAGGAAGAAAATCATTTTTATATCTCTCAAGCGTTTTTCTCTCCTTTTCTTTCTTTCATTCTTTTTCAGCGCTATTCGAAAATCTAAATCGGTCGTTCATCGTAAGCCGACGGTAATATATATTTTTTTCTCTCTTCAGTCTCTAATGTACCTCTAGATTTGAAATCCGACGATTTTTTTCTCTCGGAGAAACAATCGTCCTTAGCTGTCTGTATGTAGCGGGCTAATTATATATCTTGCTCGCGTTCTCGTTTTAATTGCGCTACACTCATGCCGCCGCCGCCCGTTAAAATTATTTTCGATACATTGATTCGTACATTGAAGAAACTAATTGAGAAAATGTACGATACTAGCGAAGAAAATTGACGGATTAAAAACGCCAAAGATGAATGCAGCTGGCTAGTGCGTGACGTCACGCACATGCCAGAAATGTGGGAGCAATGAGGCACTTGTCCCTAGTCCTAGTAATGAGCCCGCGCTGTAGTAACACACCAGTTTTGAACCAGGTAGGTGGGAGCAAATGAGGTTCGTTAGTTGACGGACAATGCGATTTAGTTGATAGCGATTAGTCGTTGCAAGGAATTTGATGTAAGTCAGCCAGCTTGAACAGTGAACGGGATTTATGTAGTTGAAGGCCGAGTGAGGCATCAAACTCTGTTTGTCGAGCAGTGTTAGTTAACTTATAACGCGAACAAACTTTCCTGAACATTGAGAGGAAGTTGTCACCTAGCGCTAGTTTCTATCTACCTCACACGCTTACCCTTAATCTACTGATAACGCTTTACTCGTGTTGCAGAGACAGCCTATTTGAATATCATAGTAGACAGTGACTGGTAATTATTGAAGTTGATTAGGCGGTGCAAGTTATTGGCTAACGCAAGCAAGTTTAGCACATCGCGAGGAACCTATCATTTGCTAGCTGGCTCGTCGATGACTTCCTACCTTCGTCGTTTGGCGACAGTTCAAACTCTTTCTTTTGTGTCTTTCACTAACTATTGTTGCTCAAATACTAACCGCGTGTGTTGCGGTTTTTTCTTCCTCTCGGCTCCTCCTTCTTTGTATTTATTTGAATGCGCGAGGAGCGAGCGATAATGAACCATGGATAATGAGAAAGCGGCTTGCGAAACGATAGATAGGTTTTTTTCGCCTCGTTCCGTCCGTCCGTCGTTCTAAAACACGTATATTCATTTCGTTTGGAAATGGGGAAAACACAATTTCGAGCGTCGGGGATTATTGACCGAACATTTGTCGCTGGACGAGTGGCTTCGACGGCGGCGCGCGACGCGCGATTGCTATCGAGATTAAAGTGGTTTTTTTTTGTTTCTCTCGAAGCGAAAGGCGCGCGCGCGCGTTTCCTGAATGTTTTTTCGCGCGCCGAAATCGAAAGTAAGCGAATTGGGAGAACAAAAAAAAACAATCGCGTCGCGACGCTAGCGTTTTCCGGCCATCTCCGACAAAAGT
This sequence comes from Prionchulus punctatus, assembly GCA_034698125.1. Taxonomy (NCBI): domain Eukaryota; kingdom Metazoa; phylum Nematoda; class Enoplea; order Mononchida; family Mononchidae; genus Prionchulus; species Prionchulus punctatus. The sequence continues at coordinate 8,417 of JAQGBA010000840.1, forward strand.
TAATGCTTTTAACGTTTTTTTTCTTCGTCGGTTTGTTTTACGGATTATCTTTGCATAATTTCGTAATTTGTATCCGAACGTCGATCGCCTAGCGAGCGCAGTTTCAGTTGATTTTAGCTCGCTAGCTCGGCAGCTTTTCGGTTTATGTTTTTGCATAAATCGGATGGAAAGAGAGAGAGCGAGTGAGAGAGTTGGATTGTACATTTTGCTCGTTTCCCACTTTTTCGTGTAAAAATTTCCGCCGAAAAATGTGACAACGCTCGCACGGGGCGAGGGTCTTGTGAGTTTGGCAGGTTTTCGGAGGGGAAAAAACGGGCCTGCCGTTTTTAAAAGCGGACATTTAGCTTTGGGGAATTGTCAGGCGAAATTAAGTTGAGGCGCGCAGTTTTCTTTTCGCGCGTAGAGAAAAAAAGAGCGAGTGAGTTTGAACGTCGTCGGGACAGGAGCAGCGAGCAGAGCAGAACTAGAAACGAATTTCGTTTTGGCCGGAAATTGATTTTTGCATTGACTTGTTGAATGGAATTAAATCTTTTCGAGAGCTTTCGCCTGAATGCGAAGCGGCGCATTGGCCTCGCTCCTTTCTCCCTTAAGCGAGGGTCGCGGCTCCGGTCGACTCGCGCAAGCGCACGAAATCGTCGCTGGCCAGCGGGTTTACTGTCGTTTTTTTTCGCTCGCCGTCTCGCCGATATCGGGTCTTGTCGCGCGCGCGGTCTCGATGGCCCTCGTTTCATTTTTGGAAAGCCGCGTCTCCGCGGTCGGTCGGGTCGTCTGTCTTTTTATGTTATTTTTTCCCTCCGTACTATATGCGTATCGCGTTTATGTTCCTTTTTACGACCGTAAATTGAGTAAATTTCGCTTTGGTCGGCGCACGTAATTTGTTTCGGCTCGTAGCTTGTCGGTGTCCAATTGAATTTCAATGTAAATCGCATTTCGTCTCCAAACTTCGTTTCGTTAAAATTCGTCGAGTCGTCGTCGCTTGCGTGTTTGTGTGTGTGCGCGCGCGCGCGCTCATGTGTGTGTGTGTGCGTGTGTGTGTATGTGTTTTAAACGTTCCTAGAGTTTGACCGATTTATGATTAGCTTGCGCATTTTATTTGTTTTTAAGGAAACTAGCCGGTGCGTTTTGTTGACCGTTAGCCAATTAGCCATTTTATTTGTTTTTTTAAGGAACAATTCAGCGCCAGTTGCAAAGAAACTCCGTCGTCGTGCACGAACGTTGTGTTACAGTCTTCTCAATTCATCATCGCCCAATCGTCAACTATGCAAAACGACACGGACACCGGCGACAATGATCGCCAGCAGCAACAACAGCGACTAGTCGCTGAAATCAAATCGCCGCTGTACGAGCAGCAACAGGATTTACAATGTTCGCCGTCGCCGTCGACCAGCGAAAAGCTCGACGGACACGATGTGAGTTGATTTTGTACCCCTTAAACGCAAGCTAGCATGGAAAAAGTGTCCGGCTAGCGACGAAACGGGCGCTGGCGAGGAATTATTAAAATAATTTGTTATTTGTGCGCATCGCTCCGGTTTATATACATACACACGACTCGAGGTCGGACATGACTTTGCAATATGTTTGCTTAGTACGTTAATGCGGAAAGCAAGAATTGCAATAGAATATGAAACTAAAACAACCTGTCGATCGCTAGCTACCGACTGGGTCTCGTGTAATAACAATGCTTGCTAAAACTTGAAACCACGAGTTGTTAGCAAGCCGGGTTTTTGAATCTTGTCCATCTCGTCGAAAACAACTGCGCATTCGTCGCCGTCGCTGCTGCTCACAGAAGCCCGATCCGATTCTATAGTTGAGAACTATAGTTGAAAGATAGGGAGCGAAAGAGAGTGAGAGATTCAAATCGGCTAGGCGTTCTTCGGGACTTGGGAAAAGAGGAAGGGGGAGAGAATATTTATTAATGTTTTGTTAAGCCGGTAGTTTTCCTTTTCCCTTACGTCGGTCGGCGAGTGTAGCTAGTCCCAAGCCAGCGGCGTTATTTTGCTTCATCGATTACATGTGAGGCGACGAGGGGCGACTATGATCCTCGAGATAGTAGTAGTTGACGAAAGTCGCCCGATATCTCGTTGGTCTGATCACATTTTGTGTTTTTTGACTCACTGGCCGTTTTTTTATTTGTCATTTCGATTTTAAACTAAAATCGTGTCAGATTTTGATTAAAATCGGGTCGCGAGCTGATTCGTTACTTGCAAAGACTAGTTTCTCGCCGTTACGCTCATGCGCCCCGTTTCGTACTGTATACAATATTGAATTGTCACACGTAAAAAAAACGAGTTTCATCTGTTGCAGATGGAAACGACTATCGGCGACGCGGCTGCGTCGACGACGAAGAACGACGATCAACTAGCGATGGACGGCGACAAAAATGTTGCACCATCGACGATGACGCCGGAGAACTATAGTTCCAAAGATACGACGATGAACGACGAAAAAGAGAACGGCATCGTCGTCGGCAGTATTACTACTATTGAACAATTGTCGCCGTCGTCGTCGTCGTCGGTGGAACCGCAGTCGGTATGATGATGTTGTTGTTGTTTAATTCAGTTTTGTTACGTTTTTGCGACGTATTATTGCACTGTCTAGCGGCGTAGCTAGCAAATTTCTGAAACTTCCGTCGATACTTACTCCATCCTACAAATGTCTTGTTTGAATAATATGTGCCAAAGATTTTGTCCGTTAATTTTGAAGAAAGAAACCGAGCGGAACATCGATAAAAATTTCTCGTCGTCGTCCGTCGATCAAAACGCTGAAACTACTTTGATCATCAATGTCGACGATTCGTCGTCGAATATCGGCGCCAGCGATCAACTATCGACAACGCCCACTGATCAAATATCGACGCCGATCGCGATCGGCGTCGACGACGCCAATGTAACGACGGTGGACGACGTCGACGCCGTGGTCGCCGACGACGAGCAACTCCAATCCAATGCACAAATTAACGAACTACCGCCCGAAGAACAAGCCAAAGCTAAAAGAAAGTCAGTTGAAGCGATTTTCTGCACGAAAGTGTGCTAGCCGCGACGCGATTTTTGTTTTTTTTCTTCATTAGATACGTTTTAATGGAATTCTTGGAGACCGAACGCGACTATGTCAAGGATTTAGGCTCGCTCGTCGAGGTATATGCAAATTAGAGCTGATTATGCTCGTTCGGATATTTTATCGATTGATTTCATCGATCTTCCAGGGATATATGGCGACTATAGAATCGATGGAATTACCCGAGGATATGAAAGGCAAAGATCGGTTCGTGTTCGCAAATATACAGCAAATTCACGAATTTCACAAAAAGTACGCGTTCACAGCGCCAAATCGCCCGATACATCGCTTGCGAAACATAAATTCTCGTTGATTTCAGCTCGTTTTTGAAAGAAATCGAGAACTGCGTGGAGGATTACGATTGCATCGGTCGAGCGTTCGCTAAATATGTAAATTCAATTTATATTCGTAGATTCTTTTTTTTTCTCTCACATTTCCACTCATTTCCATACATTTCCAACGTGTCGAGCGTGTTGTTTATTCATCATGCCAGCGACTATAATTCTAATCCCATAACGCAACCATGATGATGATATTACAATTTTCTCGCCGACTTCGGTTAATCGCTCACGCGTTTCTGATGATAAATCACAGTTGAATCGCACGCTGTGTTTGGGTGTTTGATTGAGTGGATTTCGCAAAATTGGCAAAAGTCACATAGACCAATTTAGTTTAAATCAATCGCCGTTAATATGCATCACAATTCTCTGCAAATTCGCAAAAATAGCTTGAAAACTGGCTGAACTGAATTGTAATGAACAACAACAACAACAACAACTTAAACTTAAATTGCAGATGTTCTATCAAGGCGTCTCTGATTTTCTTGCAAATTCCTGTTGCGTTTTTTGGTGAAATCAGTCGCATCAAACATTCTCAAATGGGTGATAAACTAATTTCACAATCTTCACATGCTAAGCTAGCATATTGGCTGCAATGAACAACAAGAATTACTGAGAATTAGCTGATTTTCCGTTGAGACATCTTGATTTTTTTCTGTTTTTATAGGAAAGACGATTGCATATGTACGTAGTGTATTGTCAAAACAAACCTAAATCGGAATTTCTTGTGTCCGAATACGAACAATTTTTTACGGTAAGCAATCGTGCGGAGGAAATCTTCGGGCATGCAATTTTTCTAGTGTTATTTTTTGTTTGTCAATCTGCAAATCCGGATCTTAATGAAATAAAAAATGTTTGGATGTTGTTTTGGACATTTTCAACTTCAACAACTTCCTCATTGTTTTTCCCCAGGATATCAAGCAAAAATTGGGCCATAGATTGAACATCGGCGATTTACTGATCAAACCAGTGCAACGCATCATGAAATATCAATTATTATTGAAAGTATATTTATTTTGAGATTATTTTGCTGGGATGGCGATTTGTAAAACAAATTTTCTAACAGGATATTTTGAAATACACTGAACGATCGGGCGAAAGTACGGAGATGCTAAAGAAAGCTCTACATGTTATGCACGTCGTGCCAAAAGCTTGCGATGACATGATGCACGTCGGACGGTTGCAAGGTTTCGACGGGAAAATCACCGCTCAGGGAAAGCTGTTGCATCAGGTTTGTACCGTTATTTGTCACTGTGCATTCGAAGAAATTGCATGGTAATCAAATTTGACAGCAAAAATTTGCGATGACAGCCAGTCTTTAGCGACGGCTGAGAAATCATCTCAAATCAAATCGACAGCTCTGCTGTCTTTTGATAAATCAATTACTACTGGTTTTGTCACTGTGCATCACAAAATTTTTGCATTTCAGGGTACATTACTCGTATCTGACAATCCATCGAATCAAGTGTTCAAAGGGAAAGATCGACGACTGTTTCTATTCGAACAGTCATTGATTATAGCCGATTGCATATTACCAAAAAAAGAATTCTCAAATCCTCAATACATTTACAAATCTCACATGATGGTAAAACTGATACTCATAATGATGTCGAAATAGCTCGCGGCCAGTGGATATATTTTGTTTGTAGATCAACAAAATGGGAATGGAAACTGAAGTGCCTGGCGAGCCGCTGAGAATTATTTTGAAGAACAAGGATCCGTCGGGTCCTCAGGATATCATTATGCAAACGAGTTCTCCCGAGGATAAACAACAATGGATAATTCAAATAAAACAATTGTTAGATACTCAAATGGATTTTCTCAAGGCGTTGCAACATCCGATCGCTTATCAGAAAGGCTTGAACAAAGAGTAAGCTGTTTTTGCAGTTATAACTTGTTGCATCCTACATTATTTTGCACGAGCCTATTCGGTTTTTATGTTTTGGCATGTTGTTTTTATAGTTGGTCTAATCCGAAAATATCGAACAGCAGCTAGGCTCGGCTGATCACAAACACATCATTCGATTGACACGGGTGTTCCAAAATTTATTTGATATAAATATTTGCACGATTTTTCATATTTTAGTTTGTATTTCGCAAGTTTATTTTAATTTTATCTGTTGTGACTTTTTATCATTTTTTTTATTTACGAGCTGCGCTTGCTGTATAATGTACTTATATGCATCCAAAATAGAATTGTAAAACAAAATTACTGCCATGTAAATTAAGTTTTGCGAACGTTAGATTTAATAAAGCTGGCTTTTATAGCGAAGCCGAGGAGCAATCGGCGACGAAGCCCAAAACGGGCAAATCGCCGATCATGAATCGGCTTGCTCAAATTAAATCGACGGTGACGAACAAGGACAGCAGTAAATTGCAACAGAATCAGCGAACGGAATCGTGCCCGGGACCCACGCCGCCGTCGTCGCCCAACGGTCAGCGGCCGGGCGACGACGCCGGCGCCGAAAGTCGCAAGCATTCCTTGCCCGATCCAAAGAACACAAATTCATCGAATGCAACGAAAAACGACAAAGCCAAAGGTGCCGCGGCGTCGCCGAAAACGAAAACGAGACTTTTCGACAGTTTTCGAAACCCGTTAAAATCAAAATCCACGAAGTTAAAGTGAAAATAATTCAGCGAAATTCGAGCCACGAATCCGATTTAAAGATCTTTGATGAAAAAAGAATTGTACAAAAATATTCACCACAGCCGTCTCGACGAGAAAATCGCGTTTTTCGGTGCTCTTTGGGTTATAAATTTTTCGACTGCCGCGCAGTCATTTCGTTGGCAAAAAAAACGAAATTTTTGTTCCGTCGCCACGTTTTTCCGGACCCAAAAATTAAAGTTTCGACATCGATTTCGGTTAATCGACGCGCCGCGACCGATTTTTTGTTTTTTCTGACCAACTACGCGGGTATTAATTTAAACGAGAAATTTGATGTTCAAGTTTCGTTTCTATTATTATGTAACGTATAACAAAACGGCATTATTGTCGTTTCCTGATTGGACGCGCAGGGGACGGAGCATTCCTCCAGCGAATAATGGTACCTGATGGTAGGGCATTTTAAAAAAATTCGATATGCAAATTAAAAAAATTAATGGCGTGTGTGTTTTACTCGCCGCGTTTTATTTGTCTTTTTATTTCTATATAAATTTTTACAATTTTTTTGTTTCGAAAAATTTATTGCCAATATTTGTGATAATCTAAATATTTTTTTTTCGGTCTACAGTTTGTCGGTTTTTTGAAAAAGATCCGGTCGGTTTCTTCGTTTGCGTGTACACAAATTTATTGTGATACTTTTTTTTTATCGTACACATCTTTATATTATTTTGTTGTTTTTTGATTTAGCTTTTCGTTGTTTTTTGTATGATAAAAGTGATTAGCGATGGGTTTGGTCTTTTTTTCTTTTCGGATCTCTGAATATTTTTTTTCCTCGTCGAATTTCTTTTTTAGAAAGCTTCAAAAAAAGTTTAATAAAACCAGCCTATGATTATTACAAGCACAAAATTAATTAATGGCAAAAAGGCTAGTGGAAAAATTTTTGAAATGACCACTGACGGCTGACGTTAAAAATATGAAAATTTTCTAATTTAGCGTTCTCGCGGTTAAAAGTTTTTTTCAATGCATCTTTGGCAACACGACCAGTTGAAGCAAATTAATGCTGCGGAGCAAATGCTGACAATTGCTGAAAAAAAAAACAAGTACAATGTATGAGCGAACATTGTTAAAGCTGCAACTGGTGGCAAAACACCGACTGCCACTGCTTACTGTGCAATATGGAAACAACGGTCAGTGTAACATTGAAGATAAACAGTAGTAAATACTGCTTGCTTTTGGCATCCACTGGGTATATATTATGGTGTCGATATATCGTACGAACCCAGAGTTGCGACACTACCGTTAAAATCACACAACAGATTATTGTAACAGTGGACAGTATGAAAAATGCTATCATCATGCATCTTCGTCCTGTTGGTAAACTGACGGCGCTTACACCAACTGAAGCACTTATTATGCACAACAGTCCTACCCAGATGGCTGTCGTGTCATGGCAGATGTTATCATATCCTTCGTGGTAGCCAAACCAAACGCAGGCTGAACCCGTGAAAATCATCAACACCGCCAAGGCTCCTTCGACCACAGCCAAATAAAGCATTAGGCGCCATTTTTTTAATAGCAGTTGACCGGGAAAAACATTTCGGTTCAATTTATATTGATCTATTATGTTGTTGGCTGTCGACGATTGTTGTCTTGATGTAGTTGATGGTGGTGTCGGAGGCGATTGATACAATGGTGAAGGTGGAGCCGATGGGTTGACAGGAGGGTTTAACATACTCTTCCAATTTAAGAAAGTACATCTAGCTATCGTATCGGCACCGTTGTATTCATCAAATATTTAGACTGTGCACGCAAGTACGGTTTCAAAGAAAAACCCGAATAAATGTTCTCAGAATATTTTCCGAAAGACTGAATCATTTGTTTTATCAAGCATGTTCTTTTGTTTGCGAATGTCAACTTCAGTGATTTTTTGCATATTTTTACGAGTCATCCATTGTGTGCTAATGCTGACTTGAGCCCTTGATCCCGCTCAGTAGCCAACAAAGAGATATGCTTTTATTCTAAAAGAGTAAAAAAGCAAAAACGGAAAGTACAGTACATGTATATCAATGGTTGCGCCTGTTTACCCATTCCCAAACAGTGACATTCACAGAAGGCTGTAAAACGAAATAAGGTCTGAAAGATCTAAGTAAACCCTTGATTTATCAACGAATGACAGCACGCCAAATTGCTGCACACCATCAACACGCAGCTAGTGCTGAGAATTACTGAAAAATGAACAACATTTAACCATATCCTTTCACAAATGTAACCATTTTCCACTACTTACAGTGTGCAGTTGAAACAACAATTAACGTAACGTTGAAAGCCAAAAGCAACGGATACTGGCAGTCTGGTGACTTGCTAATGAGCGCACGAATGATATGCACCCAATTTTCTGAAACGACTACGACTGCGATGCATGTAGCAATTGTGACGATTGACAGAACAAAATTTGTCATAATCAAAAGTCGTCGTCCAGTTGGTATGTATGCACAAAGTCCTATGCATGCATTGATCATGCAAAGTAATCCCACCCACAAAGCGACACTGTCGACGCATACAAGCGTATCCCTATGATGAATTTCTGTAGTAGAATTACTGACAAGATACTTCTCCCATCCTTTGATTTCGATGTTGTATCCGATTCCCAAACACGAAGAACCGAAAAAGACCATCAGAATGGCTATTATCAATTGGACCACTGCGAACGCAATCAACCATCTTCGCTGTTTGAAATCTCTTCTACTCGGCATTACATTATGTTTAACAACATGTACGTGACCGTTGCTGACTTGACCATTAGCGCGACCGTTGCTCACCGGCAGATTCAACCTTGGAGAATTTTGACGAGGTAATTGTGGTGGGGCATTAATTGCTTCTATGTATTCGCTTGGTTGAATGTAATAAGTAGAATTCGAGTTTTTCATGGCTAGCTAGCTCAAAACTTTTGCTTCCAATAAAAATTCAAAGCTAAGTATCTGTTGTTTCTGTTGTAATATCTAACATATTCACGTCTAACAACCCACAACACAACGTTCACTGAATAAAAATGCATGTTTCATGAAAAAGTTCTTGATAAACAAAAACAAGACGGTGTTAACCTTTGGCAGAAACAATTTTTAAACTATGATTCATAATGGAAGGAGCTAGATACGTACCAAAAAAGAATATTGTTGAAGCGTTGAAACTTCTAAAGGAGTGATGATTGTCGCTTTGTTTTTATCTTGGTTCTGGATGTAGACAGCTTTCCTGATATGCACTGCTGAGACTATAGCTACGTCGCAAGCTGAGTATTTGACTGGCAACAAGGAGAGCGAGGCCAACAAGAAGACAGACTCACTTTCCATGAACACAGCAAGGCTTCGCAAAGGGAAGGACACTCCCAGTTGGTGGCCTATGTTGACGTGATTATACCGCAGCTCAAGGAATCTTCATGCTACACTTTATTATAACAATATAAGCGAAAGGCAAAAGATTGAAAACTGATTAAAACATTAAAGTATGGAGTATTTACAGACAAATACTAGTAATAACCAGTTCGAGAACATGTTGCCTAATGTAAGAAATGTTGGTGCAGGAGCGCTACAAGAACATGACTTGATCAGAGAATCTAATCATCGCAAATAATTATGATTATTCACTACATTGCCTGATTAACAACACGATCCACACAAAGTCCGGTCCAGTATTTCCAAGTATCTAGTTAAATTAGTTTGGTTTCCTGCAGTCGCTGGTGTAGGGTGAGGTCAAGGTTGAGGCCGAGGCCGAGGTCGAGGTTGAGGTTGAGGTTGAGGTCAAGGCGAGATCGAAGCTGTGAAGGTCAAGGGCAAGGTCGATAGCGACGTCGAGGTCGAAGTTGAGATCGCGACGACACTATGGTTGAGGTATGGCCGGAGTCGAAGTGAATGCCAAGGTTGAGGTCGAGATCAAAGGTGAAGCAGAGCAGAGCCCAGCAAAAACCTATGGTGAGCTGAGGTTGAGTCGAATATCCTAAAGTATATCAGTCAAATAATTTTTTTGTCGAGATGAGTTGCATGTTTGGCAAAACAAGTTAATTAATGTGACATTGTACAAACATTTCGTAAAAAACATGTTTAATTTCAATAAAAGCAATTTTCATGTCTATATTTGGCAAGATTTATCCCCCTAGCTACATTCATTGTTCGAATTTTTTCCTACGTGTCGAAATTCGATGTCGAACATAGTTCCTAAGAGACATAGCCATCGATATCTAACGCTGCATTTTTGCTCTTCGAACATCGAAGGTCAATTTTAAATAATATATCAAGTCAAAAGTTTCCCACGTTGTCAATTTTATTCGGCTTGTTGCCGTCAGCTCCCGAACATCAATTTATGATACAAATGTTATGATAAAATGTGCACGTATTCGACGGTAAAATTACAAGTAAAAGGTAAATCAAGTTAGCTTCAGGCGATGATATACAACATGTAGCTTGAATGAATAATTAGTTCGTTACATGGCAGAAGTCAGGAATTATTTTCCGCAGTTGAGTTATTCAATTGACATGATCATAATGGCGCTAGAATTAATTCAACTAAATGATCTCGTGAACTGATTACCTGATACGCCATGGTACACATGTTGCAATTTTTTGCATTTGCACGTTGCCCGTTAAATCAGTTTGTAAACAACTTCGTTCACTGTCTCATGACTGTACCTTTTAAAAAAAATTGAAACGCTCAGAGCACTTTGTTTTTGAATCCTCTGGAGTATAACTATTATTGCTTTCTTTCCAACATGTGCGTGGTGTTGTTTCCACGAGGTATTGTTTTCGTGAACCTCGCCCGTGGTCGGTGATTTGCTTGTTTGCTTGAAAAACAAGAATCTATAGCGTGATATCTCTGAATTTAGTAAGATTTTTCTAACGTGATCACTGTTTATCTTAATATTAAAAACCTGAATTCTTCATTAATCCGAAAATTTTGAAGCAAACTATAATTAGTGCCTTCGTCAGTCAATTTTTTCTTATCTCATTTCATAAACTCGAATGTTCTGCAAGTTAATGAGATCCTCTTGTAAGAAAACGTATTGGATGCCAATTCCTGCAAACAAACTTTCACTGTCTACTTTATGTTTCAGGTTGAATTTTCATCACGTCCTATTTGAAGTAAGAAGAAAATCTGATGTAGAATAAAGTTGAACATTAAATTTTCCTAAATTTACAAAATGAAAACAGAAAATCTTCCTTCTGGAAATCTTAAATGAAATAGCCTGATTCAATTTTCTTTTTTTAATCAAAAATATTTAAAGCATTAAATAACCAATCGCCGTGTGACGTCCGCTCGAACTAATTCTATTTTTGTAAATGTCATTGAAAGTTTTTTTTGTGGTAAGCACTTCGAGCGAGACTTCACGAGAGCGAGCATCAAATTTCGTGGAATTTGCTCATGCGAATGCTGAGCCTCAATAAAACACAAATTCTTTAAAATAAACCGCGTCTAATTGCGTCTGAAATTAATCGAAAATGAATTTCGTTGCAGAAACAAGGAACTTGATGTTTCAGACGTTGTTTTTTTCAAAATTAATGCAAATCGGTTTTTACTCGTAAAAGCATCACAAAGACTGAAAAATTGTTAGCGATGACGTAAAAGAGAGCCTTTTCTGAAATTACCCGATAATTTACATTTTCCTTCGAAAACCTGTCGTGGTTTGCATATTAATTTATGTAAAATATAATCGCAAAAAGTTTCCTCTTTCTTATCGAAAGTGAGCAAGCCGTTTACCTTTGCGACTATATATTTTTTTAAAAATCCACTTCAATCTGTTCCGAGTCCTCTTCAGAATATCGTCTTGACAATTTTATTTGCTTTTGAATTTTTTTTACATCGTCATCTATAGTCGTTTTTTTGGTGGATGCTTTCAGAATCGTGAGGAAAAAATAGACGAAAAATCGTTTTAAAATATTCTTCATGATAAAAAATTTTATGCAATTTTTTTCATTTATCATTTAGTTTTAGAAACCTTTTCGTCGTAATTAATGAAAAAAAGTGTCATTCTTTCTAACGAAACGTGCAGAAAAATTTTTGACGGAAAAAATTAAAATGAAAATGATAGCAATTAGTCAATGATTGTTGAAAAATTTGTTTTTCATCATTTTTCATCACGTTTGTCAATTCAGTGTTCAATAAGAGGAAAAAAATTACAAAGTAAAATATTGGAAATTTCAATTTTATTTACTTTGCTTTTTTTGTACCAAATTGAAATAGTTTTTACCAGTTTTTAGTTTTAATTTATCACTTAAATGAAGGAAATTTTATCTTTATTTTGTTTTTCTGATGAAATATAAATTTTTTTGTTTCACTGCCAAAATATATTTATTTTTCTTTTAATTTTTGGAAAATTAATTATTGAATTAATTTTACGCTCGAAATTCGTTTTGTGACGCAAGTTTTATCAAACTTAGTTACGATTGTATGCAGAAAACGGGATTGAATGAAAATTGTTACATTCGATTCGATGAACTTTTCGGCCGTTTCTCGGGTGTAATCAAATCTCCATAAATTCCCACGGATCTTCCATTTCTCATTCTTTTTTATGTTGCATGAGCAGAGTCTTTTTTTGTTTTTCTTTGACAGATCGTGTTTAAAGCAAATTTTCAAACCTCCTTGAAAGGACATTAAGCTACGATTAGATTCTCTATGCAGATAGCTATTTTAAAAAACTGGTAAACATCTTTATTAATATTATTTGTTTTACGGAACTTCCATTCGCTTTTATTAATTTTAATGAAAGTCTTCGAGCTATTTATGCTTTTGATATTTTTATAAATGAGTTGTTAAAACGGAATGCTTTTCGCAAAATATTCACTGTCCATCAAGAATGCTTACTACAATGGTATGTTTGATCCGCGTAATATTCAGTTAAATTTTAATTGCCTTTATTTAGCAACTTAATCGTTCAATCATTGTAAGTCGTCAGCTAATTATTTATCATTCATCATTTAAAAATCTATGACAGTTCCTAGACATTAAAAAGATTGTCGGATCTTTATCGGATATTGATAGAATATCGAATCAAAATGATCCAACGCGTGAGACTTTATTGCAGTTTGTTTCTTATGGATTATTTGACATCCTGTTTTTTTCTTTTAAATAGTAGTATCATGTTTTTTTTTGTTTCTTTTCCGTCTGCTAAAAACCAGGCCGTAATTGAATTCGAAACTTTAACTTTAACGATTCGTGGTAAGCTTTACTTGAAACCCTTTTTTCCTCGTTTCTTCTTTAAGCCCACCAATTTAAAATGATTTTCAAGGTCCAAAACGCACCAAAATTGTGTAAGATTCTAACGCGACATTCTTCCTTGACACTTACGAACATTTAGGGGAAACTCTTTTATAAAAATAAAAATAACTCCGTTCACTGCGTATATTTATTTTCGAACTTTTTATAATAAGCAATTTATTTGTTTAATAATATGTTATTGCTTTCACCTTTTTTAGTTCAATTTAAAAGTTCTATTATGAAGACCGTTTCTGAGAAATTTGATTTATTATTGAGCAATGGAAATGTCAAAACATAGCTAAAAGTTAATTCATTCTCCAGTCGACATTTGATATACAGGGTGGCGCAATTTCGCGCCACTATTTTAAATTACTATAACTTTTTTAATTTTTAACGAAATTTAAAAATCTTTTTTTTATCTGATTCACGAGATGATAAGCATTTTTTTGATACCACGTATGTTACGAAAATATTAAAACAACACAAACTAATAAGAGTTAAAAAAGAAACCTTTATTTTAAAAAATTCAACTCAACACTTTGCCCATTATTCTCAATACAGCGCTCAAGACGGTGTAAATAGGCGTCAATAGAACGGTCAACCATTTCTTGAGGAAGTTCATTGAACGCTCATTGTACTCAAGACTGTAGCTCATCGAGATCCGCCGGTTGTGTCCGATAAATTTGATCTTTAATCCGCCCCATAAAAAAAAGTCGCACGGTGTTAAATCTGGCGAATATGGGGGCCAAGCAAAAGGTGAGACTAAATTGGCTGAACTGCGACCCATCCATCGATTGGGAAAATGCTCGTTTAGCCAATTGTGTACTGCAGTGTGATGGTGAGGTGGTGCCCCATCCTGCATAAAGATGAGACTCTGATATCTTGGCCAGTTCTGTACAACTGGCAAAAATCGTTCTTGTAGGAGCTGAAGATATGATGCCGCCATGACATTTTCATAAGTGAAAACGGGACCGACCACGCCTTGGCGCCCAATAGCTGCCCATACGGTGATCCGCTCACTCTGGTCTCGTGGTCAATTGGTCGTAACAATTGCACATGTTGCAGTTTATAAGGATGAAACTTAGCATCCTGAACATTGAAGATTGCATTGTGAAAAAGTCGAATGAAAATTTCGCTTAGATTCTTACCTTCAAAATTCGTTGAATTGTTCGCCTTGATGGCATTCCCTCGTTCCTCGCTAATTGTCTTGGAGTGGTGTGTGGATTTTCTCGAAATTTTGCTAACACCTCTTCAACTTTCAACTCTGTTCTAACCCATTTTGTTTTTTTCTTAGGTGACTTATTCACACTGCCAGCTTTCAAAAACTTCTCCCACCACTGATAA
>JAQGBA010000841.1:0-22977 GCA_034698125.1 Prionchulus punctatus
GGATATCAGGATCATCAGGATCAGGATATCAGGATCATCAGGATCAGGATATCAGGATCATCAGGATCAGGATATCAGGATCATCAGGATCAGGATATCATAAGCAAAATATCAGGATCAGGATGTAAGTATCAGGATATCAGGATAATGATATTAGGATCAGAATGTCAGGATTACATGTCGTTATAGTGATCAAGATTGGAACCAGTATTGGCAGTTGGCGTATCTAGATCGGGATTTTTTTTTTAATCAGGCTAGGGTCAGACTCCGATTAGAGTGTAGACTTTGTCTTATTGTTTAGATCCGAATCAAGCGGATCAAGCTCAAAATCAACCGCCCAAATTGAGCGACTTGGAATTGGAGAACATCATCGACAACATCTTACAGCAGGACGACTTCAATCGAGACGGATACATCGATTACGCTGAATTTATCAAAAGCCAAGCCGGCCGAGGATAATAGCGACTTGAAAAAAATTATTAGCGAGCATAATTTGTTTGTATAGCGTGCCCTCGAATAAAACGCTGCTGAGCTGTCGAATCCAATCTCAGCTCGGAATTTGACATGGTTTAGGGTGCTGCATTGTTTTTTTGTATTCTTTTCGGTGCCTTACAATAAAAGAATTCTCATTTCCTCGAGTCATTTTCTTCACTCGCGCGACCCTGACCGTCACCGGCCGCCGAGAGAAACTTTCCCATTGACCCGCAAACAATAAAGCGTTCAATCTTTTTGTCGCCTCGTCGAGGTAAACGATACAATAAAAAGTTGAACGAGGAGGTTCCTGTCCTTGTTACGGCCCCTAAAGGGACGTTTTTTTCATCGAACCGGGGGTATTCGCGCTTCGCGACTGTTTAAGTCGATGGATGAACGAATGCCCGGTGCCCCGTGAAACTGCCGATTGACTTTCGTCAAAATGGAAAGTTGACGCGGATGGAGGGCCGAAGACTTGTTCACTGGGTGGAATCCGGACGAGGGAACGCGACCCCGTTCCGAAGAAGTCGTTTCCTTCTGGACGGGTTCGACCTCGTTAAGATTTAGCGAGCGCCCTCACCGACGCGTATCTTTACTCGCTCGAAGCTTTTTCTTCGGCGGACGCGCGCGACTTCGGCGAGACTGTAATTTCGCCCGAGGCGGTTTAAGGTCAGTAGGCCCGCATGGCCGTGGGATTGTAAACCGCGGTCCTCTTCGGCCGACAATTTACTTTCATCTTTATTTTTGGCCGTCGTTTGACCCGGCGACATTGACGCGTTGGTGCGAGAGAACGAGATAGATAACGGCCAGTTTACTCGAACCATGACAGGATTTTTGTACGTGTCGTGCTTTTTGGCTCTCGGAAGCGTAACTGTACAAGATGAACCTGTAAAAAGTAAGTTTCGAGCTAAAAGGAAGATTTTGAAAATTAATGTCTTACATTTTAGCCCGGTGCGAGACCTCCGAGACTGTTACTTTCGTAAAGCTAGACCGGCGAATTACCGGGGTGATTAGCGATGATAAACATCGTAGCCTGGTTGATAAGACTCTCCTACAGTGTTCGAGCTCATGCGCCGATAATCTGCAGACTCCGGCTTGCGCCGGATTCGCGTACTCGTCGCAGAGGCGCGCGTGTATTTTCACGGCCGACAGTCCGCATTCGCTAATCAGTGATTTCTCCGATAAATCCGGTGATCTTATCATTAAGCCGACGAAAGCCGGCGATTTCCGAGGAGAACGGGACGAAACGGGGTTATACCAAAAAATATGTCTAAGGGGTAAGAGATTCGCGGGTTCCCGCCGAATACATCGGCCGGTTCCTGCCGCCTGCTGAAATCGGATGACTTCGGCCGCGGAAGCATGTTTCGATAATTAGCCCCTTATCTTCAGCTACGGTGACGGATTATTTGCCCGTCAACGTACCTTACTCGTTCCGATTGTTGAAGAACCGAGTACTGACCGGATCCACCGAGGAGTTGGTGCACGCCGACAGTCTGGAGCAGTGTCTGTCCGTGTGTCTGGAAGCATCAGACATATTCGATATCTCGTGCAAATCCGTCATGTACTATTACGAGAACGGCCAGTGCCTGTTGAATTCCATGGATCGATCCGGATCCGATCCCGATAACTTATCGAACGATACTGATAACATGCACGTCGATTATTTCGAGAATTTAGTTGTCGGTCGTAAGTTTTCGTCGAACTACGCTTCGAGGCTTCTTCCTGTCGGCTATCGGTTTCGGCATCTTCTTCCTTTCCTCGCTCGCTTCCGCTCAGCGTCCTAAAGTTTCTCGATACCGTCGATGTCCAGTTGAAATTTTTGTTTTAGACGAGTGCGGGCCGGGTACCGTTCCCCAGTACGTGTATTTATCGAACAAGGACATGATCGATGAACACGGATTCGTAATTGACAAAGTCTCTAAGCTCACGTGCCAACATTACTGTACGACGAACAAGGGCGCCGATGGTCAGCTATCCATGTGCAAGTCGTTCGCCTATCACGAAGGCCACCGAGTGTGCTATCTCATGAACGAGCAGGCTTCACCGAGAGGTCGCGGTTCAGCCGAGGACACCAACGGAGTTGAGATTTACGAAAAAGTCTGCTTAACGGGTACGCTGTAGTCGAGTTACTGTACAGTACAGTATTCTACAGTTGAATTACTGTAGTTACTGTACCGTACGAAAGTATGTTCTCCTTCAGCTGCTCAAACGTGCGTAAAGACTCCGGCCTTCGAGAGAGTCCCCATGCACGTACTCATCGGATTTGCTCAAATAGTCATGGAGAATGTCAAGAATGAACAACTAGTAAGACAGTTCTCCGAGTAACTATACTTTCTCCATGACTATATTTCTTCGCTCCTAGTGCATGAGCGAATGCCTGGCCGCTTTCGAAACCATGGGATTCGACTGTATGTCGGTCATGTATTATTACGATACCCGCGAATGCATATTGAACTTCGATTCGAGATTATCCGAGATAGCCGGACCATTCTTCACTAATCTCACCGAAGGGTACAGAGTCGACTATTTCGATAATCTCTGCGGATTAAGACTTCGAGACGCGGGTAATGTTACGACACGATATTATCACTGATATCGTTATCTAGATTTCTATATTATATTTTTATATGTTTAGGTCAGCCATTGAACGCGTGTCCGGATCGAACGGCATCCACCTTCGTACAATTCAACGAAACTGAATTGCCGCAGTATTTCGTCGAATCCGTAACGACTACGGATCTCGAAGATTGCTTATCACGGTACGACAACTGATAACGTCGATTGAGCGTAAAACTAAAATCATGCCCTGTCCAGGTGCGATCGGGTCAAAAATTTCACTTGCAACTCAGTCGACTACCGTCCCAGTGATTCCGTTTGCACATTATCTCACGTGGATTCGCGGACATCTTCATTATCAATAGTGCCGGAATCTTATCACTTCGAAAGACATTGCCTCGAAGGTATTCCTAATCTTTATTCCTAATCGTTCACCCTCGGCATTTTCTTTATCCACATTCTTATCCTTGTAACCATTATCCGTATCTTTATCATTAATTATTCTTATCTTTATCTTTATCAACATCCCCATCCTTATCCTTTTTTGTCTTTGTCCATATCATATCATTATCATATCCTTATCTTAATCGTACTCCTCATCTTTATCCTAAAGGAACTTCGTCCTGTCGAGACAAACCCGTATCCTTCGTCATCGAAAGCGGATTAAGGCTTTTCGGTTTTGCGACGCTAACTGTTGAAGGTATCAGCTTAGACGAATGTCTCAGCCTGTGTCTGCTGGATCCGACGCTCAGTTGCGAGTCGGTGAACTACGATCGCCGCAATACGACGTGCCAACTAAACAACGTAACCAGATCGGATTCGGATACCGTCGAAGACGCGGATACAGATTATTACGAAAACAAATGCTTCGATGCTAATCCGTACAGGAAAGCGAGTATGACGAGTCGTCGACTGTAGTCCTCCGTTAACTATAGTCCTCATTCAACTGTAGTCACCGCTCTTTTATTCAGTCGTAAAACAGTCGATGGTCGGCGAAGTGTTGGCGGCTCAAACCGGCGTGGACATCCAGACGAACTGTCTGTACAGTAGCATGAAAGTGATCGTGACTTCGCAGCAGCCGTTCACCGGCTACGTGTTCGCCAAGAACAAGTTTTGGACCTGTGGCGTGCAAGTGCAGGGCGCGGCCAACGCTCAGCTAGTGCTCAGCTTCCCGACGTTCCCCGGCGCCCAGAACGACTGCGGGGTCGTAGCGTTGAGTCCCGGTAAGTACAGCGCCATAGTCGTAGTGACGACAAACAATCTCGGGATACCCGGATTAGTGGCGGACGGAGATCGATTTTTCAACATCACATGCGACTACACGTCCTCGTTTCAAAACCGGGTCACGGCAGTCGCGCCGAGTATAGCAGTCAGGTACATAATCGACTATAGTAATCGGGTAACTAACTATAGTCCTCGCCGTAACACTATACTTTGATCGTTCGCCAGCAATCCCGCCGCCGAAGCTCAACTATATCCCGATGGTGTTATCAACATCCCGTCGCCGGTTCGATTCCAAATGAGGAAATTTTCCGACGACCCCCAGCAGGGCACCGTTCACATGGTCGAAGTCGGCGAGCAAGTCACGTTGGATATAATCTACGCGGAAGGATTTAGTAAGTGAAATTCTTGCTAATCCTGCATGAACTTGTTTTCTGTTAATATTGCAGGTTATGTTGCCTGCTAATTTTGCTGATGCTGAAACTTGTTTTCTGTTAATTCCTGCTGAAACTTGTGAAGTTTCTAGCCTGCTAATCCTGCTGCGATTGTTTTAGATCGCTCCTTGTTGGATTTCTTCGCTCGACAGTGCAACGCCTCAAGGCACTACGGTCCGGCGCCCGATCCGGAACCGTTGGTCTTGATCAAGGACGGGTGTCCGACGGCGTCGGTGGTCAACAAAATTGTGCGTAGTCCGGTTGAACGAACGCCGAACGGACTCGGGCTCAGTTTCACCGCATTCAGATTCGACGGATCCAACTCCGTCAAGATTACGTGCTTGGTCGATCTGTGCGAAAAACACTGCAATCCGGTAATGATCGATTTTCTCAAAATCGATGGATTGTTCATTCTGACAAAATCGATAATTACAGACGTCGTGCAATATCAACGGTCGAGCGGTGCCGTCGTACGGACGAAAGAAAAGAAAATCCGAATCCGAACGGATAATAAAAAAATCCGAAACTAGTTCGTTCATTTTCACCGTAGTCGATCGATTGCCGGTGGATAATCCCGAAATCCCGATATCCAACAAATTGGAACGGTTGAAAAAATTGCAAAATAGTGCTTCCGGTGAGCAACTGTAGTTCCTACTAGATTATAGTTGACGGTGGGCTACAGCTGACACTGAATATTGACGTACTTTTTAGTCTATAGTTAATGATGAACCATAGTTGCCACCGGGCTTAGTTCCACTGGTCGATGGGTCGATAGTTGGCGATAGACGCTAGTGGCCTCGAACTATAGTTGGTAATGAACTATTCTGGACAGTGGACTATAGTTGATACTGGACTATAGTTGACTGAACTACGGTTACCGCTAGACCACAGTTGGATCGAACTATAGTTAACACGAGACTATAGTTTAGACTGGTTTATAATAGACGCTGGACTATATTTGGAATATGCAGTCAATTATTTTGTTTTTCCGCAGACTATTCGGATCATTTCGTCGATGGATCTCAACGCAAGCAATTGTGCTTGAAGAAATCCACGTTTTTCGGCGTATTTATGTTTTTATCCGTTTTGTGCTTGTGCCAAATTGTTGTCATTGTTGTTTATATAGTGCGTCGATTTTTGAAAATGTACACGTTGAACAAATGCGAATAAATTTTTTAATCCTGACGTTTATCCTTAATCCACCTAAACTATATCCTTCAGCAATCGAATCCAGTTTCTCTAATCCATCATATACAGACTATAGTTGAAGAATTACTATAGTCGATGAGGGACTATTGCTGTTGAAAGACTACAGTTGGCCGAGGACTATAGTCGCTGAAAGACTACAGTTGATAAAGGGCTATAGTTGTTGAATGACTATAGTCGATGCATACTATAGTTGACTGAGAACTATAGTTGATGTTGGACTACAGTCCTAGGAAGTATAATTTCCAAAGAACTGTAGACAATAGACAACTATAGTCGACAGACTACTATAGACAATATATCCTGCTTAATCCTTCGAGCTATATCCTTCTATCCCTCTCGATTCCAAAAACTAGATTGTTTTTACCTTATTTTTTATTTTTATTCTTTTAGACTACAATAATTTGGATATTAATCTACAGGATAAGAAGGAAGATATAAAACAAATTTTAGTTTTTTTTAAGTTGGAGGCGGTCCCCTAACGTAGTTGAGTTGGGGTCCGAACGACCAAGCCCAATTATTGCCCGCCCGGCAACAGAAAGGCGCCAGGATGATGTACAATAATAAACAGGCTAATAAAATTAAAATCAATTGAATCGGCCGGGAAAGTGGTGAAATTCGTGAAGATATTCTAAAAAAAACAAACAAAATTCTTGTTGGCTAAACAACTGGTGCGGTGCAGATGTTGAATCTAGTTACCGTTCGGATTCGGATTGGATATTTGTCGCTGAGTCAATGTGTGACTTCTTCCTTCGCACTATTTCGCTATCGTACACCGGCGTCGGGTTATCGTCCTTAATCGCACGATCATCGGCTAATCTATTGAAATCAATTTTGAATATTTCCAACTGATTCGAATACGAATTCAGTTGTCGCTTCAAATCCGAAACGACCGCCGAGTCCAAAAAACCCGAAGCAGTCGTCAGATGATTGCACATGGTCTCCAAGCGATTCAAACGATCCTCGCACAATTCCAAATCGTTTTGAATACCCTGACAGTTACAAAACCGGTAAAATACAGTACAGTACAATTCAGTTGAGTACTGTACAATACAATCCGAGACAGTACGGAACTGTACGGTACAATAGAGTGCAGTACAGCGCAATACAAAACAGAACACTCTAAAATTGTACAGTACAACAAAGTACAGCGTACTACGGTGAAATGCAGTACAGTACTGTACGGAACAGTTCGGCGCAGTACCGAAATGCGCCGCACTGTACGAAAACAGACACTACAGTACGTACCCTACAGTACAGCTAGGTACTGTACGGCTTACCTTAACCCGAGGTGCGTCGAGGTTTGATACTGTAAGATGAGAACCGTCGGACAGTTCGTTTCGATGTTTCAATTTTTGTTTTATATCGTCCAACAGCTGTTTGCAGACGTCGTCGTTCTTGCGCCAGTCGAACCATTGCGACTGCAAGTTTTCCAATTGAGTCAACTGCGTCGAACATCTAACGAAAAAGGTCGACTGAAAAAGTAGGTCAGCTAGTCGGAAGACCGCTGGAAAAAATACCTGTCGACTGCTAAGACGTATCCGCGAGCGAGATTCTGTAACTCAGGACAGTATTGACCGACGACAACGTTACCGCTTATCCACTGATCCAATTCTTTCCTGTCGTCTTTTAATTTGTTCGTCAGTTCCTAAATGATAATGATAAGATTGATAAGCGGGTTCCGCACGTTCTACGGTTTCTTCATATCGACCTTCAGCAAATTAATTTCGTGTTGCAGCGCCTCGATGGGATACGAACTGTGAGCCGCTATCGTGTTCCGAGTGGATAAATGTTCCATAATATTCTGCAAAGATTTGCCTAACCTTTGCATCACCGATTGTAGCGCGGACCACGCTTCGTCCTCGACCGGTTGTCCACTTTGAATTTCGACCAGTAATTCTTGCCACTGCTTCAGTAAACCTAGAAAACACACATTTCATTAAAATACTAAGCGTAGAATACGCCAGATTTTTTATTTACAAGCGACAGTTCCATATTCTTTATGGTTGGCCGACGATTTTCCTTTCAATGCGAACATTTGTCTCAATATCGTTTGCAAGCAGTGAATGTGCTTGATACACGTTTTCATCAGGTCGGCCTGAAAATATTTAGCGAGTGACTCGAAAAGGCCGGTAACCGCCGATCCGATGTGAAAGCTGAAAGAAAACTCACCCAATTGCTTTGCTGCAGTACATTCCTCTGTCCGGACGCCTGTCGCGACGCTCGTAAAGCTTTCCGTGACTCTTTTATGATTTGGCACAGTTCTTCTAAATCCGAGTCAGAATCGTGCGACAAACCGATCGGAGGCTAGAAATGGTAAGATTCATCAAGTACGCTTAACGATCCTCCGATTCGACTGTACCAATCTCGGCAATGTTGGGATTGCGCAATCGTTGCCATCCGTTCGCGAGCTCAACAGAGCCGAGTCATACGTTAGCGTGTCCATGTGCGTAAGGTAATCGTCGTCGAATTCCGTAAACGTCGTTCCATCGAGAAGGCTGTCGGGAAGCCCGGTCTCTTCGTGATTCAACGGCTGAAGAAATTTCATTTACGTTTAACTTTTATTTTAATGATTAAAGTCGGCTAGCTAGTTTAGCTAGTTAGCTAATGGCTTTTAATGTTCACTCGTTGAAAACTGGCGCGACAACTGTCCGCGGCTCTAAGCGTCAACATTTTTCATTCGATGCGGTCGATGGAAGTTCTATCGAACTTTCGACGAGTTTCTTTTATGCGCGGAGGAAAAAAGTAGCGCAATCTCGAGTGTTTACATGTCAACTTCAAACAAAAGTTAATCTGTAAAACAATCTCAACTGAAGATGAACGAGTTTGTGGTCAGCGGTCTATATGCAAATAATGTTGCTCGACGACGCTTCAGCGTTTCTTTACCTTGTAATCATCCCATTCCCAGACTGCATCCGACTGTTCGGTGGAAGGACTGCTACCATCGCCAGCAATCCGCTCCTCGTCTTGAACCATGCTCTCGCCGCCTCCTTCCACGGAATTGCCAGTTTCTTCTTGTTCCGTCTCCGAACTGGAGTCGTTGGAGTTTCGTGGTGTGCACGGAGGCACTTCGGGGCCTTGCTCGGGCGACTCGTCGCCGCTTTTTTCCGCGCGCTCGGGCGCGAATCTTTGCTTGCTCATTAGATTTAAATATGGCGAGTGCTCGCCGTCAGATATCGATCGCGGAATTCGTCGAGCGCGTAACTTCTTTCGACGCATTCCGAAAATGAACCCAGTCCTCGGTAGCGTACAGTATTGATTCGTCGATGTATCGTCGATATCTCGATTCATCATCGACGACGCGAAATCGGATGGATAACTATTAGTTATAACGGCTGATTCGGATAAGGAGTTCGATAGTTTCGGCAAAACTGGCGGGAACTTAAATACGAGATTCGACGAGCGATCGGACCGTTTGCGGCGACGTCTGATTAGGTCTCGAGGAGCATCCAGCGGAGAATTTGGTGGCACGTTAGAAACATCTCGATTAAAATGTTGCGCCGATTCGCGTTCATCGACGCTCAATTCGCTGCTAGCGTCACCGGAGGTGTCGATCCGCGTGACGAATGGCTTCTCGTTCGATTCACTGTATCCAACGAACGGCTGCCACGTAGTTCCTTCCTTTAAGAATCGTTCGAGTTCCTGCTGAAATTGGTCGTTGTCCCTGTTGCGACTAGTTTCGACATTGTAACTTTCGTCGAGCATGGTGATTATTTCCTGAATATCTTCGGGTGTCGAGTCTCTTAAGTTGGCATTTGCTAACAAACTATCATTTGGGTCGTCGTTCGAAATCTTTCTCGTCGATAGTTTTTTCGTGTAGATGTATAAAGAATCCTCGGAGACTTTCGCCCTAGTGGATCGCGGCGTCTCGGTGTCCGTGGCTCCGTCAGTGTCCAACGGCGTCATTTTGTAATAGTGTTTTAGCGGACTCTTTTGTATTCTCGACCGTCTCTGCAAGCACGGGCTACTTCCGGCGGACCAGTCGACCTCGGAAATGGCTATCGAGTCCTCGTTAACGATGTTCGATTCGACTATCGGTTTCACATGAATATCCCTCGACTGTTCATTGGGCTCCAGGGCCGCGGAAAAATTACTACCGATCGACGAATGGACCGAGTTCTCGCTCGAGTATCCGATGTCTAGGCTTACGACCTGCATACCGCTACGGTCCCACGGACCCTGTTCCTTCAATCTCAGTATTCCGTCGTTATCGCCGACCATGGCGCCGCGGTTGTAGACCATTTTCCCCTTGTCGTTGCAGTATTCGACATCTGAATCTAGATTCAACGCGGGCGCGAATGCAAACGGACATTCGTTACCGCCGCCGTTATCCATAATAGATTCGTATTCGTTTTCGGAGAAAAATATCGTATCACACGTTAGACTATCGTTATCAGTCGAATCCGAATCTTCGTTGGAATCCTCAAATTTTTTATTAATATCGAGTCGTTGTCGTTTCAACGCGGGTTCTTCACAGAAAATATCTTCGTCGCTTTCGGCGAAACTTTGAATTCCCTAAATATCAAGAAATGTTAGAGTGGAAAGGTCCTTGCAAACTCCATCGCCCTCGTTCAGCTGTTACGTAATCTGAGATGTTAAATGTCAAACTTTGGAGCAAAAAAAAGGCTGAACCTCATCGAATATCGCAGTAATAAGGTAACGCGAAAGAATTTCGAACAATATTGCTACAGTAAGACATTGGCGAAAAAAAAAGATAGAAACGGGAAGTTGTTTGCTAAAACAGTAAATAGTACCTGATCAAGTAGCCTGATGCATTGTTCGTATTTAAATTGAAATTCCAAACATTTAATCCACAGTCCGTGCCATTGTCGTTCCAACGAAGACAATACGACCCGTTTTCGATGATTTTTCGACTCGCCGCTTTTGTTCACTATTATGGATTCGCTAGATTCGAACTGTTTTCTCACTGCTCCAATAAGAGCAGCTCCTTCGCATTGAACTTTTTCTTGCAGTTGCTGGAAAAAAATATGCAGTCTCGCTCAAGATCCAAAGGTGTATCGTAAAATTTACGACGAAGAATAGGTTTCAGTTGAAGAAGCGATGAAGAAGTAGAAGACGAAGAGATTAGCAGCTAATTCTGCAACACATGTACCACCTCGATGGACGTCAAATCGGTGAAACTTTAGTGTCAATCAGTCAGTAAACAATTTCGCAGCGACGAGGGAGAGAGTGAGGTAAAATTCCTTTCGCTTTTAAAAGTTACGTCCGTCGTTTCAGACACACTCGAAGAATATTAACAATTCTTCACGAGAGACATTTTAAAGTTCTCACTCAATCCGTTTTATAAAATCGGATGAAACTGAAAAACAATGCAACCGAAGCAAAATCCCGCGAGTCCAATTTGAGATTGTAATTACAGATTTTTTGGGTAATTAACGCGACACATCCTCTATGTAAACAAGATTAAGTCTAGGCCTAGGCTTACCTGCAGACTGCTCAGGCAATTATGCAGGTTATCCGCATCGCCGTAGTCGATGCCATTTTGCTGCTGTCCAAACGAATTGATTTCGACAGTAATGCGGATTAGCCAACGACGAAACTTATCCAACGGATTAAGTCCTGAATGGATTTTCATTTCGATGATCAATTATTAACTGTCGCATCGTGCTGTACCTTCAGGCTTTTCTTCTTCAACTAGCGTCTTCAATCGAAAGTCGACCAGATTCAATTGAACTTCGACCTCGTCCGCTAAATTCGGAATGTACTCGGCGAGCAAGCCCGCTTGTTTGGAAAAGTCCGCGCGTCGACTCACGAGGGTGTCGATAGCGGACTGGGCTATCTGAATAAAAAGTAAAAAAATAATGGCTTATCCAATCGAACCTGATATCCGTCGGCAACCTCCGAACATTTCACGGCCTCGCTTATATCGTGATATAGTAGGCCAGACCGTTCGCGAAACAGGTTTCGCAACTGTTCGACTTTGGATTCGGTCCCAGATTCAGATTCGAATAACAGTCGATCGGCTTTTAATTCAGCATACAAACTATGCAATGTTTTCAATTCGCAACCGGATAAGAGGTTAGCGTAGCAAAGATCCTTCGGGGCCAAACGCGCTACATCAGCTGATGTAGACACTTTGACCATCGGCGTCGGAGACATTGCCATGATTTCTTCGTAAATATCAGCTAAATTGAATGAGATTTTAGTTGGTGAACAGCAAATATAAACGCGTTATTGACACCCGGTAAAAAACATCTGAAACCAGCATTCGACTGTAGACAGTCTCGTGATCCACGACCGACACGGTCATTCCCGAAAGACTAATACCAAATTCATCATCCATTGACATCAAAATTAACGAACGAGCAGATAAGAACAATATTTGTCGAGCATCGGGAAAACGATGGTCATTCATTTTGACAGTCACCGAGAGAGATTAGTATTCATAACCATTCGTGGTGGTCAAGGGCGAACGACCAGTGTTTACTGAATGAATGGGCCTAAGCGATTCGAGTCTTCCGACAAAACCGGGACATCGACAATACGGTAAAATACAACTTACAGCCAATGAAAAAAGGTCGGGGTCATTCGAGTTACGAGCAAAATACAGTAACATGTTTTTCGCGCCTAGAGAACTCTTTCGGCAAGTCCTCGAGGTTTGGACAGGCTGGCGTAAAATCGAATGTAAAAAGTTCTCGATGAAAAGATTGTTTTACACGAGCGGACGCGAGATCGATACCGAAAGCTGCTTAGCAACCATGCATGAGGAGACAATATCAGGTTCCATAGTTAGCTTTATTGAAAAAAATTGTATCATATAATAATAATAATAAATATATTAACATAACATAAAATAATACAATAAAGTACCATAAAAACCAGGAAATGCTACAAATTCGGAATGGTCTAGTTTAAAACGCTTGAAAACGCCTGTATCGAATAAATTCTGTAGACACCGCAGTCATTGAACAACTATAGACATTTTCAACTGTAGTCCAACACTAACAATCGTAGACAGTTTCAAACTTTATTAATTTTCCTATATAACGCTAGTTTTTTCTTCATCAGGTAAAATATTATAATATATTCACAAAATCAATCCGGACAACTAACTGGCAGTAAACAGTTTTTTTTAAATTGGTCACAAACTAGCCGATCTAAATTAACAAACATCGAACACGAATATAAATATGTATTATAGCAAACATCAAGTTGAACATAAATACGAAAAGACGATATTTAAAATTAGAATATGACATCAAATCAAAGAATTTCTGTTTTTTATGTACATAAAAAATTTACATCGTAAAAATATTTTTTTACCGAGCAGAGCAATTAGCAGAAAACATCACAGATTCTCCACGTGATTCAACAAAAAAGTGATAAGCTATCGGTATGAAAAATTAGTAAACTGTACATGGAAAACGTACCATTACAGTCAAGTTTTACTAAATTAGCTAGCGACAGTTGCGAAGAAAAAACTATATAAGGTCTTTGGTTGCGAAAACAAAATAACAAAATGAAGCAATAGTATGTAAAAAATCCACTGAATAGTTTAAAAAAATCAATAACAAAACAAAAAGTAGCAATAATCGAACAAAAAAAGCACATTATTTTTTATTTATACGACGATGAATGTTCCGATCGACTGTATTCGGGAGATGAACCGCCGACGGCTTTGTGTCGACCGGCGATCCATCCGCACCGACGGCAACAGTCGCGACAAGCGGCCAACGGCGGATAGCACCACAGACAGGGCAGGACCAGAGCCAATAAGGCGACCGTCGTCCATCGGCGACATCGGCGCGTGCCGAGCAGGTCGCCGTCGTCGTCGCGACAACAACAGTACAACAGGCAATCGGCGCACCACATGCACGTCAGCCGACGAATCCATTTGTCGCACGAGTCGGGCGCCTCGGGGCACGAGCCGCGAACGTTGTCGCGCACGGAATAGTACTGTTTGCAATAGAAGCACTGGTCTCGGCGGACGATCTCCGACACGGAGCCGCCCGCTGAGCCCGGTTTCTTCGACTTTTGCGGAATCAACGGTTGCAATCCGGGCATTTTGACCGAGGTCACCGACGGTCGCTTCGACGTAGGCATCATCGACGACGGTGTGGAAATATCGAACGCTGGCAAATTAGGCGCCGACGATAACGGTCGTTCCATCGATTCGAGCAGCGGCTGTCGCGTGATGGTTTTGCTCGCGTCGACGCCGCCAGTAGACCCGTACTGATGCATGGACGCTCGCTCGGGCTCTTTATGAAAGATCACATACGGATAGCCGAACGTGCTCGACGGGCGTACGACCACTTGCGCATCGCCGCTCGGCTGAGGATATCGGGCGACCGTGAACGGCAGTCCGAAACCCGACCGAGTCGACGACGGACCAGCGGCCGCGTGCACCTTGTTGCCCGAACTGTCGGAACTGTCGCGGCTCAAAGGGAGGTCGACGGGCTGTAAAAAAAGAACAACATATATTTATTACAGCGAGCTAAAGTTTGTTCGGAAAAGTAGCATATCGCGTCATCAGACTGATCATCGAGTTTCGCGGGATGTCGTCCATTGTTCGATGGACAGTTCTTTTCGCTCGCTGCTTGATTTAATGGTCGTTTAGGGCTCATTCTTTGTCTTCTTTTTTTTCGACGAAAGGGCAAATTCATTATCGCTTACGACGACGACGCGCGCGCGAAAATGTCGAATTCGTTTATCGAAAAACTTTTATCACTAATTAAATTTGTTTGTTAGGCGTTCGCTCTGCTAAAGATAAAAAATAAAAAAACGTAAATACTTACAACGAACACTTCGTCCTCCAAATCGCCAGCGTCGATGTTTGATTCCCCGGAGCCTAAAAAAAGAAGAGGCGAACTTACAATTAGGTTAAAGACATTGAAATCGTAGGCGAGTCGATTAATAAAGGTTGCGAGATGCGACTGAAAAAGTTGCAGAGTGCGCGACTTTTGCTGAAATTGCACTTCAATATGGATATTCCTTGGTTAGACACGCCTCTCTCTCGTAGATCTACATGAATATGTTACGGAACAAATCAAATACTTCGCTGATCAGGTACGAGCTAATACTGTAGCATACTGCATGCGGAGTTGAATGGATTGCAGGTAATATCATTTGTACTGATGTATCCATAAGGCTTTTTATTCATTGTAAGCGCGCTTCAAAGTTTATTCTTTCATGCATTTTTATGAATAACATGTAGCTACTGTAGTTTGCATTCGCATTCGCGCGAGAAATTGGTGAGTGTATTTATTTACCTGACGGATATATATTTTTAGATGGAAAATCATTAAAGCCTCGCATATAAAAAGCCTCTCGTTTCGTCTCGCGAATTAATAATAGAACTCGGCGAAGCTAAATTTAGTCGCTCGAAGAGCAGAAGCGAATGAGAGAAAGAGAGCCGAAAGCGAGGAAAAAAAATAGAAAAGAGTAAAGCTTGAATGAATATTTTCATTCGTTTCGCGTGGGCGTACGCTAAAGCGTCGGGTTCGGCCTTTCGCGGGAAAAAAAGATAATGATGTTTGGCGTTCAGCTTTATCAACGAGGGTACCGACGACAAACATCGATTCGACGACGGTTTCGAAATTTGTTCATTCGCACGGGCAATTAAGCAAATTTATCGTTCGCGTCGCTGAAGTAGTATCATGAATGAGAAATAAGCCGCGCTCTTCGTGTCACTCCGTCGAAGCGCTGAATGAACGATGAGCAAACACGGAAACGTGCCGGCAACAAATAAAACAGCAGCCAAAGAAGGAACTGTTTTATATCCGATCTCAGCCTTCATCGCGACTCCAATTTTTGCGCGTGTTAGCTTATTGAGAGTTGTGGAATCTTAAGGCTCAGTCGAGAATTCGGTCAGTTGCTTCCTCGGTTCCCTAATCGATGAAAACACGTTGTCGATTCAGAAAAATTTTCTCTCACAGCGATTCTACTTTCTTTTTTTTCATTGACGAAACTGAACCAAAACGGCGTGGAGGTGGTTGTTGTACGACTGCCAGCCAGAACTAGCGCATGCGCTCGTGTGTATAGGAGCGAGCCAAAAGCACACAAAATCAATGAACGTCTATAATTAACATTCGATCGAAGTAAAAAAAAGTAGAGTTGTTTCTCTCTCTCTCTCTTTCCCTCGTTTCTATGTATATACCACCCGTGTTGTTGGTCGGCTCGAGCCAAATTGTAATACGCTTTTTGCACTTCGAAAGTACGTTTTAACGAACGCGAATGAATACGAACTGTTCACATTCGCGAATCAAATAGAGTTTTATTCATGCGTGGAGCGCGCGTGGATTTGAAACGAAAACAACTATGCCGATGAAAGAGGGGCATTCATAGAAATGGATCAATGACAACTGATACGCGAAAGAGTACAGTACGCATGCGCGCGGGCTTCTCTCTTCAGAGATGGTCTGGGTTGTAGACCATTCGAAGATTCGAAGATTTCGAATCTGGGTTCGCGAAGAATGATAATCGGCTGTTTCAATGCATCGCATCGTTTTCTCGAGTTTGAAAAGCGAACTTACTCGATTTGCTCTGCCTCGCTAAATGTTCGACAGCCTTTTGTAGTTTATTGTGGAATTTACACGCTTCATAGCTAGTCATGAATTTCAAACCGTATTTCTCGTCGATGATCTGCCAATGGTGAAACGTCGGCATCACTTGTCGATAGTTGATATTCTTCGTTATCGTACAGTTTAATAGCACCTGAAAGAGCGTACGAGACAGTCGACTGGGAGGAGACCATAGTGCGACTGATGGGAGAGCCTTCCTCGAACAGCGGGAGATCCTACTTCGACCAATAGGAAACCATACCGTGACTGGAAGGGGACCTTATCTCGGCAGGCTAGGAGATCCTACCTCGATAGGTAGGAGACGGTACATCGGCCACCGGGAGATCTTACCTCAACTAATAGGAGACTCACTCTCGACCAGTAGGAGACCCTACTGATCAATACGAGACCCGACCTCAGTCGCGATAAGATCCTACCTCGACTTTGTCCGCTAGCAGGCCCTATTCCGATCGGAAGGAGACCCTACCTCGAAAGGCTAGGAGATCCAGTTTTACCAGTAGCAGACCCTAAATCGACCAGGAGGATACCCTATCCCGACTGGTGGGAGACCCTCGCAGCTGCTTTGGTGTACATACTTTTTTGTCATCTGCACGTTGACCGAATATGAAATATTCGTATCGAGCCGCCATCGAATGAGCAGCGTCGTATGCAGGTTGTTGTTCGAATCCCTGAGCGTGAGCAGCCTGAACGGGGTCCGTCTCCGCCAACAGCGGCGGCAACGGCGGAGACGCTAGTACGAGCCTTTGGTATAGACTTACAGCGGATACGCCGCCACCATCGAACGGTATCCAACCACTGAACTTGTCGTCCCACGACATGACTTGCGCGTGAACGGTGACCAAACACTCTCCAGGACTGCTGCACGGAGTAAAAAAAAGTGCCCGTAAAATTTATGTTTCAGACTAAATAAGTGGGAAATGATTATTTTCGAGGCTGAAAATTGCAAAAGTTGTTGAAGTTGCGGAAAAGTGTTAGCTAGCTAATTTTTCTAGGTGTGTTTACGCCGGCGGCTAATTTTGCCCGAGGCTAGCTAGAGCTAGCATATGCGACAGGCGGCGGAGGGGGCGGGGCGTTCGTTACGCTAGCTAGCTAGCTAGCAAAAGTTGTTGGCAAGCGCGCTTTTTTTCGTTTTTCGTTGAATGGTGTGGTAACCGAGAACGAGCGCGCGCATAGATGAGTTTCGATCAATGGGAAAAATTCGAAACGAAAAACTGACGAAAACGAGCGCAGCGCAAGCGAGAAACGCGCGCTAGCCAACGACGTTTCTATCCATTCCGCTGAAATATACAACTCTCTGGTCGGCAACGCCCGAAAAGCGGATGGTCAGCGCACGTTTTTAGTTTTCAACGTCGTCTATCTGTCTGTGTCCAGTCGATGGCCGACGGACGGACGGGGGGGGGGAGGGGATCAATAATCATAGTCGCCTCGGCTCGGCCGAGGGGCGGGCAAAAAACTGACTAGCCATCTGACTAAACTGTGCATATTTTGGAAACGTGTCTACGTAAGCAAACACTTGCGCATCAGGGGCCATCTCATAACCAAAACAAAATAGGGGCTATACGCAACCGTGAGTGTGGGCCGTATCGAAATTTTCTTCAATCCGAGAATTTTCGCCTGTAGAAAACCGAAAACTCCGAAAACTTCCGGGACCGTCTCCGAAACTCTTCGGGTACCGTCGGAAACTTTCCGGGGTCCGTCCGAATCTTTTCCGGGACCGTCCGAAACTTTTCGGGAACGTCGGAAACTTTTTCGGGACCGTCTCACTTACTAGTCGGCACCTCGTTGCATTATAATGGCCGCCGATCTGCACCTTCATCGTTCGGCGGCGGGGCCGTATAATAAAAAAATTTCAGTTTTTTCCGTTATTTTTTCCCTTGTCGGTCTTCTAGAGAGCAGAATTCGCAAAAAAACTGAAACCGACGCCGAAACTGATGAAAACGAGCAAATTTCGCGTCAGCAATCGATTCGAATCGGTCGAAAATACGAAACAATGCGGCTGGCGATAAGAAATCGATAAAAAAATTATAATTTCTACAGTACTCCAAACGCCGATCTTTTATTCCATGAATGAACAATCTTTCGCTTTTATGAATGAAAAAAGTGGCTGTCGACCGCAAATGACCCGATTTGAGCTAAAAAAACAAAAAATTGCTTAGCGCCAGCTAATAACTGTTCGCGGGAGGATTTCTATGCAAATTTCGCGGACAGGCGACCACTGCGAAGACACTCGGTCGTAGTACTCGCGACGAATCGACGACCGGCTGTCGCTAGCGATTTTCATGAATGACGAATAGTTTCTCGGCTTTATTGACAGCCGGCCAGCCGCTGAAAATGAATGAAAATGTTCCTTTGCTCGGTCGAACCTGCGAATCAATTCCCCGTGGTTACCGTAACCAAGTACGAATCGTTATTGACAGCCGGCGAACTATAGCGCCTCGTATAACTATCGTCCAGTAGTAACTTAAGTAGTAAAATGGAACTATAGTACAATGGCGACTAGAGTAGTGGGAACTATAGTCCAATGAGAATAGACTAATAAGAACTATAGTCCAACGAAAACTATAGCCCACTGTAAACTTCAATCCTCCGAGAAATATAAACCGAGGAAAACTTAGTTCAGTGAGAACTATACTCAGTGAGAACTATAGTCCTTTGGGAGCTATAGTCCACTGAGAAGTATAGCCCATTGAGAACTAAAGTCGAATTTCAACTATAGTCCAATGGTAACTATAAAATTATTCATCGACTGATTCGAACTTTTTCCTCGTTTGGACTTTGACCTAATTACTCAAATTAATTATTTCCTCGTGCCCTCGAATGACGTCATATCATTGTTGAATCTTTGAACGAGCTGATGCTGAAAAATTCAATTCATTCTGCAAACAAGTGACGTAAAGAATTACGCAATTTGGAATGGTCCACAATTAGAATAAGCTCGTTGTTTTTGCATATTGGTAATTAATTATTAATTAGTATAAACAGAAGAAAATCCCGAAAAACAAAGCTAAAAAAATAATCCGTTAATTGTCGACTATAGTAAAATGTATATAGTTCATTGAAAACTATAGTTCATTGGCAACTATAGTTCATTACAAACTATAGTTTTGTGTAATTAATTATTAGTTCTTCGTAAATTATAGTTACTCGTAAATTATATTGCCATGAGAACTATAGTTCAGCGCCAACTATAGTCCAGGGAAAACTATAGTCCTTAATCAACTATGGTCCTAAAACTACAGTCACATTGCAATAACAGTCCAGTGACAACTATAGTTAAATGTCAACTATAGTTGAACTATTGTCAAATTTTTCATATTCTGTATTTTAATAATTCATAAAAAATATTAATTATTTTAAAATTAAATAATTTTCAAACCTGAAAAAAATATGTTTTAAAACTTTTACTTTTTTTTCTTCGTCTATGACGTCATAATTGTCGATGAAATTTAATTCCGGTCGTCTAAAGTTGACCGGGCTCAGCTGAGGAACTTTTTTTCGTCTGGTCTGCGAGGAAAATTTCTTTTTCATTCATCAAAAATAGTCCGTCAAGAGCATGAAAATTGTTTTCCATGAGCGAAAGCGTGCCTAAAAAAGCAAAGTATGGTTCATTAGGACTATAGTTCAATGATAAACTATAGAAATGTGGAAACTGTCGAACTTCAGAAACTATAGTCGAACATGATCTATAGTCCTTCATTAACTAAATTCCTCTCCTCAGTCAACTATAGTCCCCGTTAGCCTTAGTCCTTCATCAACTATAGTCCTTCCTGAATACAATCCTCAGTCAACTATAATCTTCACAAACTATAGTTCTGTGCCAACTATCGTCCTCGGTCAACTATAAACCAAAGTCAACTATATTTCTCAACCAAATACAGCCCTTAGCTACTAGTCTTCAGTAATTATAGCCCTCAGTCGACTATAATCCTTAGTAACTATAGTCCTTCATCAACTATAGTAATCAGTCAACTAGTCCTTCAACAAGTGTATTCCTAAGTCAACTATAGTTCTAGTCCGAACAACTATTGTCCTAAAAATTAGTCATACTACAACTATAGTCCTCCATCACCTATAGACCTTGACTAACTATACTTCTACTGCAACTATACTCCTCCAGTAACTACATGAACTAATGTATAGTCCCTTGCAACTACAGTTATCAAGCAACTATAGTCAAAACAAAAGTAGAACCTTTTTATTGTAATGATTTTCAGGCAGTGAAAAAAAAGTTTACCGTAAGACTCAACGTAAAATTTAACAAAAAAATAACATTCAATAGCCAGATTCAATTTCACCTTTCATTGAAAATAACAAATTTCTTTTGTACAAAAAGATTGTCAATTCAAATCCTATCCGAATCCGAATCCGAATACAAAATCGGTCGAACGCGATTGACGTTGCAAAAAACGACTTCCACGTCTTCTTCCTCGTTGAAAGAGCGAATAATCGAATACGAATCCGAATCTGAATCCGAAGAGGTGTCGCAACTGCTCGACGACGACGACGACGACGTCGAAGAACTGCCCGAATTTTGGCACCTTTGATTCGTAGGCTGCAACTGGAGATTGTTCTCGATTAGCATGCAATCATCGTCCATTCCGATTGAAGAAATAGATTCGGATTCGGCTGTAAAAATTATAATCAGATTCATTTTTCGAAAAAGCCTAAAAAATTGTTACTTTCTTTCACCGAATCATCGTCGAACGTTTTCACCTCCGTATCCGTATCCGAAAGATCAACTGAAATTTTGAGCCGTTTGGAATCTGAACCTGCAATTTTTGAAACGTTTTTGACTATAGTTGCGAGGACTATTCCAAATTACCATCGTCCGATATGTCGCTTTCAGTGCCGCCAGTAATTATTCGATGCCTGCGTCTCACTAAACTAGTCTCCAGAAAGTGACCGAAGAATCCGGATCCGAATTCGGATTGGAGCGCGATCGATTCCAACGCCGCCGTTGTCTGCGGCGTACTGTAATTCGATTCGCAGGTTACCGCGTTCAGCTTGACGGACAATTTCGGCGACGTTACCCTTCTCGACGGCGACGAACCAGCGCATCCCGAGATTACTGTGGTTTGACGGATGCGCAGGCTAGGCCTTGATAGTACGCGAGCGGCGGCGCTGGAACTGGATACGGGTTCAGTTTCAACGGGTGGCGGCGGCGGCGGCGCGCATACGTCGCATAGCCATCCATTTTCGTCGTGGACCATTTCAAATTGCGAGCACGAGGCGTGCGCCGCCTGCGAGCCGCACTGACTGCAGTACACTAACGAGAAGTCGGCGTGCGACAGCTTACTGTAGGTCCGGCCGAGCGGGCACCTGCACATCCGCGACGAGCATACTGTAGGTCGGACGTACATCTGTTGGAAATGGCCGCGTTCTTCCAATTCCCAACTGGCGTCCCTACGAATCAAACGAAATAAAAAAATTTGGATTCGCAGGTTCGACGAGTACTATAGTCATCCATCAACTATAGTCATTCGTCAACTATAGTCCTCCAACAACTATGGTTCCCCTTCAACTATAGTCCTTCATCAACTATAGTTCTTCATCAACTAGTCCTTAAACATCTATAGACTTTTATCAAGTATAGTTCCTCAACAACTATAGTCCTCGAGCTCTAGTCAAACCACAACTATACTCGGTCTGCAACTATAGTCCCTTCGTTTTTTTTAGCAAATATAGTTGCTTATAAACAACTGTAATATTACTGTATGCTACAGTATACCTGATAGGCAGGTACACGCCGAATTTCAAAGCGTCTTCTCGATATGTGTCATCGTCGTTGCAATTTGGACACCGGAAATGGTACTCGCCCGCGCTCAATGCTTGATTCTAAAAAAATTGATTTGCAAGTTAGGTTTAGTCTATAGCGTCCACTGACTATAGTTCCGCGTCGAACATAGTTGTGCGATGTCCATAGTTGTCCATCGACTGCAGTTATCTACAGTTATCTATATCGAATACAGTAGTCAATTGGCTATATTGTCCAGTGACTATAGTTTTCCAACGTCTATAGTGACCAAAGTCGTTAGTGCCAATTGACTATAGTTGATCGATGTCTATATGTCTATAGTTGTCTATTGACTATAGCAGTGTAATGTCTCTAATTGTCTAGTGACTGTAAATCTACACAGACCGCAGTTGTCCAGATGCTAGTGTCAAGAGTTGTCCAGTGACTATAGTTGACCAACATCGATAATTGTAATCGATATTGTCTATAAGAGTCTAATGCATATAGTTGTTTAATGGCTGCAGTTGTCCAGTGACTATAGTAGTCCGATGTCAATGCCAACAGTTATCAATGAACCATAGTTGCCCAGGGACTATGGTTGTCCGCAGGCTATAGTTGCCCAACGTCAATAGTGGTCAATTGACTATAGTTGTACAATGTCTATAGTTTTCTACAGCCGATAGTTACCCATTGAATATAGTTGTCTTATGACTATTGTTGTATAGTGACTATAGTGCATAGTGACTATAGTGCATAGTGACTATAGTGCATAGTGACTATAGTGCATAGTGACTATAGTGCATAGTGACTATAG
>JAQGBA010000842.1:0-22973 GCA_034698125.1 Prionchulus punctatus
AGTTGTCCAGTGGCTACAATTGTCTTGTGGCTATAGTTGTCCAGTGGCTACAATTGTCTTGTGGCTATAGTTGTCCACTGATTATAGATGTCTAGTGGCTATAGATGTCTAGCTGGCTAGCTATAGTTGTCCAGTAACTACAGTTAGCCAATGGCTACAGTTGTCCACTGACTATAGAGTTGTCCAGCTGACTATAAATGTCCTGTGGTCATAGTTGTCCAGTGGCTACGGTTGTCCAGCGGGTATAGATGTCCACGGACTATAGTTGTTCAGCTGGCTATAGATGTCTGTTATAGTTGTCTAGTGGCTACAGTTGCCAAGTGGCAAGAGTTGTTCAGTGACAAAGTCGTACAGTGACTGTAGTTGTGCAGTGGTTTCTAGTTATTCCTTATAAGTAGTTAGGCAGCGACTGTATGTGTAGGTGACAACAGTGTTAGCTAGCGTGTTTTCGATAGCTAGCTAACACTGTTGTCACCTATACATACAGTCGCTGGCTACATCGCCCTACACTGCCTACTTTCAAACATCGAAAAAATTTTATATTTTTAGCTTCTCTGAAATTTGTGGATGACCTACCATGGGCACCTACCATCTGAAGAATTATCAAATTGTCAACAAGCCGTTCGACTATGTGGCCACGGTGCGGAAGGATTTTGCCGTGCTCATCGAAAAATTACTCTCGACACCTCCATCGTTGGCTCCACTCAACGATGACAACGACAAAACAGCCGGGTCTGCGGGTCACCAGGGTTTCTCGGACCCGTCGTTGGATTTGGACGACTTAGAGATGACCATCAACCCGTCCAGTTTCGGAGCTTTCGACATCGCCCGTAGGTTAGTGCTCAGGCACAAACAGTCGCTGGCTTGCTGGACATCGCCGAAGAACTCAGGCAATGGAAGCACGGCTGTGTCGCCCTGCGGCGAGATCCTTTTTCCCTCTTGCGGAACGCCGCAGAAGAGCGTCTACAAGTTGGTCAGCGCCGGCTTGCACTGTTTGGTCAACCTCCTCGTGGAGTTGAACGAAAAGGATCCGCAGGTATGCTGCACCGCGTTGAACTCGTTGTTCAACTTGCTCCACAGTCTTCCCGTCGAAGATCTGGCCGCCGAACCGAAGTCCATGGTTGATAACCTGTTCCAGATCCTGGCTCAGTTGCGTAGGTCCCAGTCGGAAGACGTGGCCAACTTGGCCAGTTCATGTATGCTGGCTTTGGCCGTGGCCTACGGCAACACCGAGCTTATCGTCGAATGCGCGTCGAATTTCCTCACGTCCATATGGCAACCGCTCCTCGAACATTCCTCGGCTTCCAACGTTTCAATTCCGGATAATTATCTATCACTGTACAAGCACACATTGAACGTGGCTTTCTCCGGATATTCCAATTCATGGTCCAAAGTGTCCTTGACCGAAGCCAACACGCTGTGCAAGTATTACATTCCACGAGTATCATCAGCAGCGACGAAGTCGACGATGGACAGCAGTCAGATCTTCGCCGCTGTAGCGACCGACGGACGATTCCTGTACGTGCTCAATGGAGACGGCCTGTCGAAAATCGGATCCGGATTCACCGAAACCAAAGCGGGTCACGTGTACGCTGTGAATGCTCAATTGAAAGCCACGAGCGATTCGTGGATGGCTGTCTGTACGGGTTCTCTATACTTAAGACGTAAACATTCCACGAGGATATCCGTCCTCGATAATGAGACATTGTCCGAAGTTGGCGAGATTTTGCTGCCAGCCTCAGTGGCCCAAGGCACGCTATGCAGCGATGGCAACGCGTTCAGCTTAATGACCATCGACGATTCAACAAACACGTTGTCCATTAAAATGTTGAATGACAGCTTCGCTCCGATAGACGGCGAAGAAGCTAAAATTTCGCTCGCCGAAGCTAAATACATCGCATACGGGGACCATTCAAGCATCGACATCAACGAACTCATGTCTATGCAGGACACCAGTTTCATAACCAACGCTCAAGATATTCAAATTACAAAAAACTTAACAACACTGTTGACCAAAGATGGTAAAGTTTATTTTGCTGGTAAAGGCGCTTTATGGAACATGGCGGACAACTGTTCCAAGTGGCAAGAGCTACTTGTCCAAGAACGTATCAGCGCCATGTCGTTGAGTCAAGATGGTCAAAACCTAGTTCTTGTTAGCCGGTCCGGTCATATCTATGCTTTCAGCGAACGGATCAATGATGACTCATTAACGCGAACGAAAACCAAAAACACGTCGGGATTTCCGAAGAAAATTCAAATTCCCAACAGTCGCAAAACGATTTTTGCGTCTTGCAATAATAGTATCATCGGTGCCATTACCGAAAATGGAAAACTGTTCCTATTAGGGCGACAAGCTGGTCTGTGCAATCCAGAAACGAAGCAAGTGATTGGTTTGGAACATACCCATATCTCGCAGATAGCCATGGGAAAAACCCACAATATAGTGGTTACCACCCAAGGGCATGTATACACTTTTGGAGCTAATAATCTCGGTCAATGCGGAAAGGCTGACCTGTCGACTCATTATCGTGATAGCGATAGTGAAAAATCAAAAACAGATGATGAATCAAGTGATGTTGTCATTGCCATTGGTCCTGTTACATCAACTCAACCAGTTACCCCAGTAGCCATGCGACTCTGTGCACCTACAGCTCATACGTGGAAACGAGAAATGGCAACCATTTGTACCGCCTGTGGTTACTGTTCGTCGCGAGGACATGAATGTGTGTATGCTAAAGGCAGACCGAAAGGTTCATTATGTGGTTGTGGCATTGGACTCTCTGGGTGTGTTAAGTGCGGCATTTGCCGAAGATGCAATGGACAGTATGGCGCCAGTGGTTCGGAGATCGACACTGAAAGCGATGGACAGCCATTCCCAATCACCACCCCATCTCGACTTATCTTCAAAGCAGGTGGTGATTATCAAATCGTTGAAGCAGCTTGCGGTAACTATCATACAATTCTACGGACAGTTGATGGTCTTATAATTACGTTCGGTAGCAACAGAAATGGGCAACTCGGAGTTGGTGATATAAAAAACTATCAAGGACCTCAACTTGTTTCTTTGCCGCCTGGAGTTGCAGCATGCCAAGTGGCCGCTGGAGCAAATCATTGCGTAGTTCGTTGCAAAGACGGTACTGTATATTCATTCGGAAAGCATCACAATGGGCAACTGGGACGAGATAGTCGTCAAAAATTTTTCTTCGCTCAACCAGGTTTGGTCGACGGATTTGCATCAGATTCAAAAAAGAGTGCTTCCTGGATAGGGGCAGGCGGCGATGTTACAATAATTCGTTACAACCACTGTTTGTTTTCGGCAAAGTCAGTAAGCAATGGCTGCGTGGCTGCAAATCAATTGCAATTCATAATCATTCCTCGAAGTAGCAAGAATGTCAAACCGAATTTCTACAATATTACAAGATCAGGTGATAATATGAAGAAGTTGGCTTTGAACCGGGGCAACTTGATACCAGATTCAATGCATTGCTACTGGTGTTTGGATCCATTGTATGATATAGTGTGGTGTTACAGGGCCGATAAAAGTGAACTAAACTGCTTTGTTCCATTCGCCAAATCATTGTCGGAGAAAAAGTTGGACAATAATTTTATCAGGAACCCTGAGTTTTGGATACCACTGATGAAAGGCTCAACAATCGATGACACCCAGCTGGGATTGAACATGCTCATGGTTTTCTATACACTGTTGGATGATAAACTTCGCGGAACGATTTTGGACTTGCCTAATGATCAGGATGCTGTTGAAACAACTACCAAGGAAAACTATAATCATGTTTCCAGGTTCCAAAGCTATGGAGGTGGTTGGGGATATTCGTTGCAATCAGTTGAAGCAGTTCAATTTTGCTGCAGTAGAGATATTTCATTAGCTGGATATGGCCTGTTCGGTGGCAGAGGTGAATACCTCGCTAAGTTGAAACTATTGAAAATTGTGAATGATGATGGTGATGACCGACATGCTGACACAATAGCCGAAACGGATGATATTATATATGAATGTGCGGTTCGAGAACATGCGCCATTGTTTTTCACAAAGCCCATCGTTGTGAAAGCTGGTGATTGGCATGTAGCTTGGGTGGCTGTCAATGGACCAAGCAGTGACTGTGGATCCAGTGGATTGCAAACTATCACGACCGAAGATGGTGTTACATTTTACTTTCGCAACTCTCGACTGTCGAACAATGGCACCGATGTTCACGTTGGCCAAATTCCAGTGCTGCTCTACAAATTAGCCAAATTCGACGAGGTTGCAAAACCAAGTCAAGATGACAGTAGCTTTATTTGGGGGTTGAGCCTCAACTTGAGTTCAAGGTTCTTCTTTCGATTAGTGCCAGCGTGTTTTACGTCCTTGCTCAAAGTGGTCAAGTTAGCCATCGAAACTACGATCTTTGCCGAATTCAACAAAAAATCATCGCACCACATATGGGAAATCGAACGAGCCAGTTCTTGCGTAATATTGTGTCTGCGCATTTTGAAGTACTTCACATTAATTCTATATCCGAGTTCGAAGCAGCCATCGATCGAACATAAAGAATTCATTCCGTACATCGAGAACATGTTCCAGATTATCGTCGCAATCATGGACGCCATGAAAATAGAACATGCTAATCATTATTCATCGATACAGTTCTTGCTGAATGAATGCATCAACATCTTCAACGAATGTTTTCATGTGTTTTTCCCATCGCCGAGTTTATCGGCACATTTCTTGCAAACACTAATGAAAAATGATAACCGCAGCGACTGGACCTTGCACGCATTTATCAATGCATTGAGTGCAGTTGATTCACCTCTAGCTGTGATTGCAAGTTCAAGCGCTCAACAATCGGACAATCTTTACCCCATGCTGCTAATGATGATAAGGAAAAGCCGCAAAATTCCGCTTAACTCAAACATTGACTTTGTCACTTTGTTGCAATTCTTCATGGAAATGGCCTTCGAACCAAATTCGAATGAAGGCTGCAATTTGAGGCTGTGCGCAACTGATTTCCTCCTTCGACTATCCAATGAATTAGTCAGCATAAAAAGTGACACTGATGGCTCGCAAGATTCACCGTCAGTTCTGCAAACTCCTAAGCGATTTACGAGATTATCAACGGCCATGACGTGGGATACGAGCAGTGGATCACCAGATGCGATATCCTTTCAAGTAAGTCAATTGTACATACTGGTTGTATCCTATAGATATCTAGTCAGCGACACATAGTTTTCCTGTAAAATAATTTTCCTGTAACTACTGTATCCTACTACTAGGGGTCCCAAATTGAAATTTTCTACTTTGATGTAAATAACATAACCATTTATTAATGTTGCCATGGTTACATGACCAAACAGACTAGACTGAGCATGGTTATGAATTTTGATATTTTTGCACTGAAGCCATGAAAAAATTTGTCCGAACAAAGCTTAGGGGTTTATCTGATGGAGCCGCGGATGACCATGATCCGAAAGGGGTTGTTATTGAAGCCGCGAGTGGACCTGCTATTGTCAAAACTGGTGATCAGATTGACACAATGAAAAAACAAATGGATTTGATGATGGCTGAAAACGCCAAACTAAAAACCTCGATTCAGCGGTTATCCGATGACAATCTGTACTTGCATGATCAGTTGGAAATTATAATGCGTAAAAACCAAGTACCGATACCCAACCCTCAAGTACCAGAGATGCAAGGACAGATTAACCTATCTCAAGAAACTCGAGATTCCATCAAGTCTGTCTTGGATGAAAACGACGACTTGCTTCGCAGACTATCCATGGAACGGCAACAAAATGCCAATTTATCATCTGAATTCGATCGTGAAATCAAAAGGTTGAATCACTTATTGGATGAGAGTAAAATGGAAAACGCTAAATTAGAACGAAATTTGGAAACATGCTTGCTCGAAATGGATAATTTGAGTTCTCAAGTCATCATCTGGCAAAAGGAATGTGCCGAGAAACTTTCACCAGAGGAATACAGTGTGAAAATTGAAACATCTCGAGCAATGCTCGATAACCTCAAGGTTTCTTACTAATTCAGTTCCTCATGTGTCTGTCAGTCAGTCACTAACTTCTTGTTACTTATCATTGTTTATCACTCGCCTGTGTTTCCTCTTACTTCTTACTCACTAGCGCATTCATTCCATAGCCTCACCTCACACTTACCTAACCTCTTAGCTAGTCGCTGACTCACCTTC
The DNA here is from genome assembly GCA_034698125.1 of Prionchulus punctatus. Taxonomy (NCBI): domain Eukaryota; kingdom Metazoa; phylum Nematoda; class Enoplea; order Mononchida; family Mononchidae; genus Prionchulus; species Prionchulus punctatus. The sequence continues at coordinate 6,195 of JAQGBA010000842.1, forward strand.
ACATGCACATTAACCCATTCAAACATTTACTCGTCTTTCATCGACTATTTCACTCAATCACTAATTTTGTCACTCGCTAACTCATGCACTAGTCACCTGTTCAGTCATTTACTTTCACACTCAAATACTGTATCTATCGCAAAACTATCATCTTATCCCAATCTTTATTGTATCATTCCTTTAGGAAAAGTATGCGCAGGATTTGGCATCACTGAATGATAATTTAAAACTGGCTCAAAACGAGAAAAAAGAACTAGCTTTTAAATTTGTTGAACTCCAGTCGATTTTAACTGACGCTTTATCGAAAAATGATCGACTTGAACAAAATTTATTGAAGACATCTTCCGATAATAGTTCACTGAATGAAAATCTTATCGACTGCCATAGAAAGTTGCTGCACACAGAATCAACTTTGAACGATCTATTGGAATTGTGCAAAGATGTCCTGCAGAAGAGAACTCGTGATGAGCAATTCGAAGATCATAAACGAGATGCATTAGAATCTCGTCTCAGAAAATTCGAGGTTACACATCAAAAAATGAAAGAAGAAAATAGAAGATTGAAAAACTTCAAAGCTAATGCTTTTGTTAAACTAAAACAAGCAAAACAGTACTTATCAGCAGACGATTTATAGTCATGGGTCACGATATTGTCTTGTGCATTGTAATATTGTTACGAATTGTAAGACAGCGTCATTTGATAAATATTGGAACTGTTGAAAGAGCGCTCATTACCAGATTGAGGGATACACTGTCACGGTTCTATCACCAAATTGTTCCTGTCCATGTGGAACTTGCAACTATAGCGCTTCACAATAATATATTTTAACAAAATGTTAATCCTACTTATCTTTTTCAGGTTGATCGACCAGGCGTTAGTATACATGGTGCAGGCATCTACATCGGGTATGGCTGTTACACTTACACACTGGAGCTACTGTCTAATCAGGATGACAACTTTGGTGAAAAATGGAACATATTCGAGAAGATCAGCAGCATAGTTGATCCGCGAGAGTTTTTCAATGATCTAGCACTCATAAAATTTGCAAAACCAGTTAAACTTGATGCTAATCGTGTCTACACGCTTCGACTGTACATCCAAGGAAGTCGCACGTGGAGTGGAGAAGGCGGTCTTCACGTTGTCAATGGGCAGCAAGGCGTGCGATTCACATTTTTACCATGTTCACTGAGCCTGAACGGCACTACAGTAAGTCGCGGTCAACTGCCGGTCTTACTGTATTCAGTCACAGAACGAATGTACAGCGAGATCATATCTCCGCAAACAGCTTCCAAGTGGATTTTACTATTTGTTAAACATTTCGTGACAAAAGTTCATACTTTAATGCAGCAAAATTGGGTGTTAGCTGTTGAGCCAGTGAAAGATTTTAGTCCGCAATTGTTTGGACAGCTAGCATTATTTGTTGAAAACAACCCATCGTATGCTTTGGATTTCCTGACCAACTTTGATGAATTGCTGTTGAATGTTTCTTGTTGCAACGGGGAACGAAGAAGTCAACTTGATTCAACACCCGGATTTCGTACAGTCAGCACTATGGTTGAAAGTGATCATCCATACAAGCCAGTGAAAATCTACAGTCGCACAGTGAAATTCAACTCAGACATATCATTCATGAGCATCGAATTTGATGTTCACTGCAACACAGCACAAGTGGAAGATAGCTTACAACTGTTCTTGCCAACACATAATTCCAATACTTTTCATCCAGTTGCAAGGTTTTCTGGTTCAACTAATTGGCCAAAAAAAGTTTTGCTTCTTCCCGGAAACTGTCTGATGATAACTTTGGAAACTGCAACCAATTACAACAAAGTCGACACTTCGCAAATGTATGGATTTAAATGTTTCATCAATGGCTATGAAGCCAATATCGTCGACAACCTGCTCTGGTTTGAACTTGAGTTGATCAATTTCTGTGCGCTGTCCTGTCAAACATTAATACAAAAGAGTTACAAGCTGGCTGCATTATCATCGCTAAACAGTTATTCAGATGTACGTACCTTGGAAGAAGAGGTTATGGAAGTACTTCGTGATCATGCACCCCTGTTACACAAAGGTTTAAACTTGAATCACAATCCTACTGTCCATGAAATTGTTGCTTCCAAATTACCTGTGAATACCTCCTGTCCAGAACTTAGATTTCTGAGAGATTTTATCAATGCATCATCGACAACTGCTGGGGGAAAGCTGGCACGGTGGTTTATGTCTGAACCATACATAGATCCATACTATTGTGAGCTGCTCTTAGATGTGGAAGATTTGTGCAGTGGCAAGCCAGTACTGATCACAGTGGTCGCAAAAGATCAGTATGGCCGGATAGCTCATAATAGCTTGGTGGGAATTGAAATTTGGGTGAGCAGTTTGCAAACTGCCTTAAATGACAGCAGTCATCAGAATGGCAATGGCAGCCAGATGTTTCATCAGTTAGACATGGCGTATCAACCAACATACTTGAACAAAGCTCGTTACTTGGCAATAACCATGATGAAACCATTGCAAGCATATTCTTTCGAAGAACTGCGATTGATGCATGTCCGCGAAGCATTGCTGAAAGATGTACTGCCTGTTGTGTCTCATCAAGATGGAACTTATTCTTCGAGTTGGGTTCCGAAACAAAGCGGCATGTACAAAATTGAGTGCAGGGTGGACAGTTTCATAATCGATCAAGTGCACACTGTTGAAGTTAGAAATGGGCAAGTTGTTAAAAAAGTCCCGTCAACTAAAGTAGCACATTTATCTCGAGCAAGAATGGCAACTTGTCATACTGAACAGACCAAAGGTGTTAGAGTGAGATCTGCTCCAAGTTTGCAAGCGCCGCAACTCGGAACAATTCCACCAAATGCAACAATATTTTACGTTGATGAAGCGGAAAATTCTGATGGACTCTGGCTTCGATTAAGTGATGAAGCTGCATTAACGTTTTGCCCGAAACTTCCGAATCCAAGTTCAGCTTGGTGCTTGCAATTTAATAATCACTTGAACAAAATTTTGCTATTCAAAGACACAGATGTTATTCCTGGTCGAGAAAATCCTGTTAATATTGCCTCACAATCAATCGTGGTTGCATGCGATGAACTCTATGTTGTGACACGAGCTGAAACAGCACTTGGTGCAGCGATAAGAACACAGCCATTGAAGTCTGGAAAGATTGTTGGGTATTTGGCAATCAGTGACATAGCACAGTCTACAGGCTGGTTACAGAATGTTGAAGGAATATGGATACAAATAGACAAGAATGCCTTAAATAAATATGGCTCCCATTCATCTAGCAATGGAAGTAATGGTGGATTTTCTGAGGGCTATTGTTTTGTTCAAGAATCTGCTGGCTCTGTAGTTTATTTCGAAAGAATATTGTCTCCGCATACTTCGGCATCAACTTCATTCATCAATCAAAATGCATCCAATGATAGCGTCAAAATTCTGAATGGAAATCTTGGAGAATCTGTTGTGAAACAAGTCAGCACTCAAACAAGTCCTTCAGAAGAACGAGCAAAACAGCAGTCAAGCAAAATTGGTGTGTTGACAAGATCCAAAAGAGAACTGCACAGTCGAATGAAGCCAACTGTCAAAGTTCCTCCACAAAACTCCATGCATAAAAATCATGTTGTTGCTGGCCTTGAGCCAACTGTTGCTGATTGTATAAGAAGTGTTTTCGCCGCTGTTCTCTGGCATGAGCACCTAGTTCATGATTCTATCGCATGTGCAGCATATTTGAAATTCCATCCAGAACTTCAACGTTTGCAGTTTCGGAACGAGGTATCACATTCGACACAGATTTCATACGAATTTTCTGATTTCAATGTTCCAGTAGCATTGCAAATGTTGTTCAATTTGTGGAAGGAAATTTTTGCTGCTGTGCAAAATGTGATTCAAAAGCATCTAATCTTGCCAAGTCCTCCAATGACTTTGAAAACACCATCAGTCGAAAGAAAGCAATCCTTCGTCAGTCCTCAGTTGCAGCTGTGTGAGTTATGCGAAGGATGGTTTCCATCACCTGTAACCACGCATATGCGAACAGCCCATCCTGGTTGCGGGAGACATGCAGGCGGGCAAGGATACAATAGCTTGGGAAAGTGCACTGGTGGCTGGACTGGCAACTGTGGGGATGGTGGTACAAGTGCATTTACATGGTATCTTCTTTGCCAGAAGTGTCGAAGTCAGTATTTGCTGAAAACAGAAACGCAGAGGCAAAGACTGCGAAAACTCAGAGCCAGATCATTTCGAATTTCAAGTGGAAACACGGAACCGCAGAAAATCTTAAAAAACAATGCAATGTTTCTGTTGGAGCTGAATTCCAGTCAAAATAATTTGATTTCTGAAAAAAATGTTCAACTTAATGATCCTATCAAAATCAAAAACAATGGTGGAAATTGGATAGTTGACCTGTTTCCTCAAAATCCAACCTCTTTCGCGCAAAGCCTGCATGGTAGCACCAGTTCTAACAAAGCCATTAGAAAATCATCTAAGTCTGCAGCCGCTGATCCATTGGCTGCCTTGATGCCTCATAACAGTGAAATGCCTCCTTTTGCATCTGATCCTGGTCCAAAGCGGTCAAAAACTGATGATGATGTTAGTCTTCCCAGTAGTGAACCTTCAAGTGCCCAGACTCAAGAGAATCAACGAAGAACACGAATTTCTTCATTTTTGGCTCCCTCTGAATCCCAGTTGTTATTGGCCAGTCCATCGAACGCTTTAAAAGCTGCCACTCATTTGGAAACTGGCTCAGTTTCAGTGCCCAGCACTTGCCGAAGACCAGTCGTTGCATTCGTTATTCAACATCACAATCTCACACATTTGAATGATGCCATGCATCTTGCAGTTGCACAGGCAGTGTTGTTTGATAGAACATTTCAAATACTGAACTGGCTACTTCGCAACACGACCAATCCAATTTCAATCATAGATATACTTTGGCATTTTGTGACAGCATTGAATTCCATGAACAACCCAAACTGCGGAAAAAACCTTGCCCATCCATTAAAGCTGTCTTTCCTCGCTGGCAGTATGCATGTACCTATGATAAAGAAGTTCCATTCCATGCTGCTCTCAGTGGCCAGTATTTTACGGAACTATGAACATGTATCTTTAGAAACACTGCGTTGCTGTTTTCGAGCATGGATGTTCAATTTCACATTGCAAGATCAAGAACTAATATTGAAATCACAAATTCTGTCGACTGTTAGCCGCATAGTCTCCGAAAGAAATGATGAAACACAATCAGCTACAATCACAAGTCAAGATGATTCTGTAATGGAAGTTGACGAATTAGAGGACATTACAAGTCTTGTGAAGGTCGATGTTTCAAGTCGACCTTTAATGGCTCCGGGACTGGTTGATGGCAATACAGAAACGTTTTGGGAGAGTGGGGACGAAGACCGTGGAAGAGCAAAGTCATTCACTATTCGATGGGCTGACACAAGCATTCGACCACTTTTATTGGGCATTTTCATTGACAATGTTCAAGATGCAGCATATAGAATCAGTCATGCAACATTTTCCTCTCATTTTGCTAATTCAACTCATCAAAAAATTAAAAGTCAAATGTTGGATGCGCAGTTTTCCGGATGGGTCAAGTGTCTGCTGAATCCAAGTACATCGTCAGTGTCCATCGAATTGAAAGGGCCAGAAAATTCAGTTCGTGTTCGACAGTTGCAGATTTACGGTGAAGTCAAACGAATCAGCGACGCTCAACAGCTCATAGTCAAGCATTCACCATCTATGGTCATGCAATTTAATTCAGTGCAGACAGATGCATTCGAACTATTCCAACTTGTAGCATCATATGCTTTCGGTGAAGAATCGGCGCAAGATGGGGCTTTGCAACAGCAAGTGCTGAACATTTTGTTCAGCCGAAGCCAGTTGCACAGCCTTCAAAGTTATGTGTCATCACAAATCGTCTTGGCATTGGAACGGGAGATTTCTTGGTTGAAAGACAAGACAAAACGAAATTATTCATACTGCTGTGGATTGCTCGCCATGTTAGCTCAGATCAGCGGAACTCGTTACGGCAAGAATTGTATATCAGCTCGCGGGAATACCATGCTGCTATCACTGTCTGAGCTCATGCTGTTTTCATCGTCAATTGTGCAATGCGAAGTGTTGGAGGTCTTGGAAAAGATCATCGTGTTTTATGATCCAAAAGTTCTGGATGCCAGTATATTCTTGGAAAATCTTTTGCTTGTAATTGCAAAATCGATTTCGTTGCAACTGCGCTTTAATCAAGGCGACAATTTGCGGACTGTAACAGCTTGCGGCTGCTTAATCAATGATAAGTGTTTGTCGTGGCATTTGAACAAGTCGACAACGATAGAGATTGCACAATCATTGGTGAGGTACCTGATTCGCTTATCTGAAGGTGAACATGGTCGGGACTGGGCCAACACTGTACAAACGACGATAGCCAATCATCTGACTTCACTATCCTCGAGCCAGTTGGAAAATCCAGAACCTGAAGATTGCGTAAGGACGAAATCATTTTGGCTGTGCACAGCTTCGTTGAGTGTGATCCAAAAGGAAGATTGGCTGCTGAGCTCGCCAACTTGGCGGCAGATGCTCGCTAAACGCCGAGAGACTACAACTTTCTGCGAGAATCATGAAGACGGTTGCACCATAGCAACCATCTACTGCGAGCAATGCAAATTCCATCTGTGTCCAGAATGTTCATCGATTTTGCATTTGAATCGACAAAATAGAAATCACTTGCTGCAAAAGCTGTTAAGCGCCAACACTCGTCTGCAGGTCATAATTCACGAGACTTGTAGCAGATTGAAGCTGAGCTGGTTCACAGTGTTGCTGGACACAGCCACAATGAACGGACTAGCTGATTTCCGAATCGATCCCAAACACGATATGGCTGGCGGATTGTCGAGAAAATGTCGATTCTGCGGATTTACTGATGCTTCAGAGTTAACTGAAGTCTGCAACCGGATCGATTGTCAGACACTGTTGTCGGAAGCTTGCAACAAAATTCAATCGTGCGGCCATCTATGTGGAGGAATAGCGAAGGAGCCAACTTGCTTGCCGTGCTTGAAGTAAGTTCAACCTCTGATGGATTTGCTTGCAACTGTAGATCTGATAGCCGGTACATTTCAGATGCCACGATGATGCGTCGCTGAGGCAAGACGCTGATGACATGTGCGTGATTTGTTTCACGGACACATTGTCGGCAGCGCCTGCCATCAAGCTGTCTTGCAATCACGTTTTCCATTATCGATGCTGCCACGCGACTTTATCGAGACGCTGGCCAGGGCCTCGAATCACGTTTGGATTTATGCAATGCCCTATTTGCAAGGAGCCGCTGTTCCATGAGTCCTTGCGCGAAATCCTCGAGCCGCTGTTGGAATTGAAGGACGATGTGACGAAGAAAGCTAAAATGCGTCTGTCCTACGATGGACTGGCCAAGTCGATGACGGAATCGAAAAGCGCCAAAAAAGACGAGTCGACAACGTTCGCGATGAATCGCTACGCCTACTACCCGTGTTTCAAGTGTAGCAAGGCGTACTTCGGCGGCGAGGCCGTATGTCAGGTAAATCGCAAAAATCAAAAATTGCTCGATAGAGTTGGCGAGCACCGAAAATGTCAATGGCTATGAAAGTTTTCTTATTACACAGGCGCTGAACACTTCCGACTACAATCCTGAGGAACTACTGTGCGGCGCGTGCTCCAACGTGGCCCAGGCTCAAGTGTGCCCGCGGCACGGTACGGAGTACTTGGAATACAAATGCCGGTACTGCTGCTCCATCGCTGTGTTCTTCTGCTTCGGCACCACGCACTTTTGCGCCGCTTGCCACGACGATTTCCAGCGATTGACCGTCGTTCCCGCGCAGCAATTGCCTTCGTGTCCGGTGGGGCCGAAGGGCACCCAAATCGAAGGTCTGTGTCCATTGAAAATCCAACATCCTCCGACGGGCGAAGAATTCGCGCTGGGGTGCGGCGTTTGTAGAAATTTGAGCACTTTTTGATAAGTTTCCGTTTCTGGCACTATTCGGAGAGGTTTTGCTGCATATCGTGCACTTTTTGTAAACTTAATTTTCTTTATTTCTTATTTATATTCCATTTTTTTCATCTTATCATTCCAAAAAATGTATCGCAAGGTTGTGCGGCGAGTCAATTTTTTTGTTTTCCGATCGCTTTTTTGATCCATTGTGCATATCTAGTCCGGCTAAGCCAATAAAACTCTTCTTAAAAACAAATTTTCGATGAAACTTTTATTGGGCGACTTTCGGGAAATTTAAAACAGGAATTTTCACTGGACAAACGTTTTTACAGTTGCATAGACGATATTTACATTTAACCCGTTCTAACGTGAAATCAATTTTTGCCTGTTAAACGTGAAAAAATCGTTTGAAACGTCGACGAAATCGTCGAATTATGAACCGTTTCAAGTACCATATGAGAAAAACAATGACTATTATCACTGAAAAATTTGACATATTAATGAACAAATAAAAATTTCGTCGAAATTTAGCCAGTGAATTTCGAAAATATTCCGAACGATGTTCGAAAAACGAATCCGCCCGATTTTGAGCGGACGGCGCAGGAAATTCAACGTATTTTTCGATGGACAGCAGCTTGTAGTGGCTGTGAAAGCTGTCCGGCGACGTCCTGTTGGACAGCACGGGAATGGTCCATCGCCACTTGGAGCAATTCGGCATCGGCTTGTACGTTATTGTGCCGTCGGGTTCGACGGATTCGACCACGTTCGACGCTTTGGCGAAAGTGTTGCCTGCGAATCAACTATAGTTCGTGAGCAACTATAGCTCTCGTGCAACTATAGTGTTTACCCGTTGGACGAACGGGTTCCGACTGACCGCTAGCCGCGAACGGATCCATTGACGACTCGTCCATGAAAGATCTCGGCAAATGTCCGTGGTTAACGTAATCCAAAAGAGATTCCAATAGCCAAAAACAATCTAATAAACAAATTTCGCGTCGTCCTTTGCACGAAATCGGGCACTTCCTCGTTACGTACCAATTTTTAAATGAGCCGAATCCAAACAATTCGAATCACCGTAGATGGCGATCCGTCCCGGCTGAAGACTTTTCGCGAATCTCGACGGCTTCAACAAACCCAATACGGATTCGCGAATCGTCTTCGCGCTTGCGTTGGCCTGTTTCAAGACGATTTCGTCGCCTGCAAAAGCAAATTTCGCGTCGCCATTCGTTCCGTATCGAGCAAAAACTCGTTTCGTACCCTGATTCAGTAAATTTTTATAAAATACAATGCCCTCCTCGGGAAATGATGCCAGCGTCGTGCCGGATGCGTAATACACTAAAATGTATGCACTATAGTTCCACGAAAAACATAGAGGAATATGAACTATAGTTGAAAATTTACTCGAATGATAAAACATAGTTGAGCGTGAACTATAGTTGAAAATTTACTGGAATGATGATCGAGTTCGAAGTCGCCTTCGGCTACAGTACCACTCAGAGTGATATTCCAAGCGCGTAATAGACTATTCAACGAGGGCACGTTGGCTCCGCCGGTTTCCGGCGTCCACCATCGTCTAGACACGAAATTTGTTTTCAAACGACGATTCCGGGCAAAAAATCGAAAAGCAACGAGAACAAACGTCCTTTACTTGGTATTCTCGTCGAAGAATTTGATTTTATTGATCACGGACGCGTTATACCAATCGGCGAAGATGATCAAGTTCAATTCGTTTTCGTTGACGTCGTCGTGCAATTTGGCGATTTCCTCGGGGAAAAATTCCTCTTCGGTGTCGACGAGGAGAAGAGTCGCTGCAAAAATGCAAAACGTGTTTCAAATCCGAGCACGAAAACGTCGTTAACAAATTTACAATAATGGCGAGCGTCGAAACAGGTCAAAGGCGAGCCGAGGACTTCGACGCTGTAGCCGGCGCTTTTCAGGTTTTCGTACATGTCTCGAAAGTTGGTGTGAATGTGATCGGCGTTCCTAAAACAAAGGCCTATAGTTCATCAGGGTCTATAGTTTAAAAGAGTCTTTAGTTCATTACGGCTCACAGTTCATAAGGATATATAGTTTATAGTCTATCGTTTCTAAGTGTCTGTAGTTCGTACGGGTCTATAGATCATAATCGCCTATAGTCATAGGTCTTTAGTTCATAAGAGTATGTCGTCCATAAGTGTCTATAGTTCATAAGCGCCTATAGCTCACATGAGTCTACGGTTTAGAAAGTGGCTACAGTTGATCATAATAGACTATAGTTGTTCATAAGAATCTCTATATAGTCCATAAAGAGTCTACATTTCATTATAGCCTATAGTTCATAAGTGCCTATAGTTCATATGTCTATAGTTTCATAACAGCATATAGTTCAATAAGTGTCTATAGTTCGTACGGGTCTATAGATCATAATCGCGACTGTAGTCGCTGCTCGACGACAATTCCTTCGACACGATCGGTCATTGGCGACTATAATTCCTAATTACTTACCAATCCAACGGATTTTCTTTGATCTTCAAGTTATCCCTCGGAAAATAAAACGGCGGGTATCTCAACGAATGAAACTGGTCCCACAGTATTCGTTTTCTGAAAAGGACCGAAATGTTACTAGCCGATACAAAAACCGCGCTCGAAACGCTCACTGTCTAGCCGGCGGACGGACGATTTTGATTTTCAACGGAAATTGCAACTGCGTCCGAACGTCGTTCGTTGAAACGAAAAATTCCACGTGCCCGACGGCGACGCCGTCCCAATCGGCGCCGACGTCGTCGTCGACCGCGATGATTATGGCCAACCAGCCGGACCATGGCCACAATTGGCGATTGAACTCGAACGCCACTTTCAACCGTAATCCATTTTGATTCGCGTACGCGTGATACGCAGGTACGTCGACGATTTTACTCGTCACCGACATCCCGTTGAGAATAGTTACCTGGAAGAACACAAAAACGGTATTCAAACGGCGACTATAGATCAAAGGAGACTATAGTTAAACTGGTCAACTATAGTTCAACTATAAATTACGTTGACGATCAACGGCAGCGATCCTTGGAACAACGGCTGCGTACAGTACGGCCACGAGTACGGGCATTCGGTCGTGTCCAAATAATTCGGACTTAAACTGAAAACGAGCGCGATAACGTCTTAGCCAGTGAGAAAATTTGTTTGCAAATGTAACTTTCCCATTCGTACCTGATCTGAGGCGAGTAACTATGGAGCATACGATAGGCGGCGATGAGATCCAATTTACCGTGACCCTGTTCGAACATATTTGCCGAGGTGACCAATCGAGACGAGCTAGCGGTCAAAATTTGTTTCATAACGGCCGGATTGATCAAATTCCTGTCTTTGATCGAACTGAAATTCGGTACTATAGTTGACCTATAGTTGACAAAAGTTACCAACTATAGTTCATCAGAAACCTCACAGTTTGCAAAACTAGAGTTTCTCACATTCGTCACTGGCTTGCAACTATACTTCACTAGCCGCTGACCTCATTAGCAAAGCTGCCACGCCGGTGACCACCGGCGACGCGACACTCGTACCGGACAACGTGCCGCAGTTGCCCTTCAAATTAGAACCACGAACTAAAGCACCGTAAGTGACCAAATCGGGTTTCATACGACCGTAACCGCCTGAAAATCAACTATAGACAGTGAAAAGTCATCACTATATTTATAAATCGTCAACTATAGACAGTAATGAACTATAGACGGTGAAATACCATTATCGACCGTGGACAGTGCAGAGACAAACAACTATAGGCAGTGGGCAATCAATCATCAACTGTAGAAAGCCAACAATCGTGAACTATAGACAGTGAAGAATCATGAACAGTGATGAGTCATCAACAACATTTATAAATGAACAGCTATATACAGTGAAATATCAACTATAGACATTCATTTATTATGAAACAACTATAGGCGATCAAAAATTATCAACTATAGACAGCGAACAACCAACAACTATAGACAGTGAAGTATCATTAACTATAGATAGCGAACACCTATCAAAACTATAGACTATAGCTAACTATAACTAAACAACTATAGACAGTGAAACAGAAACAAGTATAGACAATCAGCAATTATCAATTATAGACACTGAACAATTATCAATTACGGAAATTTAGCTTACTAGGCAGCTCCCAAGTGGTCATTCCTCTCGACGAGAATCTCGCAACTTGATCATCGTAATTAATGCCGCCGACGCCGATGACGTCCATCTGATCGGCGGGATTGTTCAACGTACCGTACAATGGTCCGTCGTTGCCGATCGCCGATATCATGACGACGCCGTTGGCGGTGAGCTCCCAGACTTTTTCGATGAACGGCTGATCCAAAAAATCCGGTCCGCCGATGCTCAGGTTGATTATGTCGACGCCCTTCATGATTGCGTAATTGAACGCGTCTAGAAACCAGCTAGTGTACGAAACCTTCAATGAAAAAAACAAAAAACGTGTCGGACAACTCGACGAAGTGTGCATAAAAACGAAGCGTACAAAAAAAAATGCGCAAAACATGTCGAAAATTAACGAATCGCTCCAAAAATGTAAACTAACTTGTTTATTGGTAAAAACGCGAAAAATATGCAACTCCGCGTCGGGGGCCATTCCCGAACAGTCGGCGTTCATTCCCGCTATGACGCTAGCTACAAAGGTACCATGGCCGACGGCTGAAACGTGAAACTGAATTGTATCAGTCTTCGAGAAAAACAAAAAACCGCCTCCACTTACCATCCATCTGGCTCTTGTCGTTCGTCCAATCGGTGATTTCTTTGACGTTTCGAAAATCGGCGTGATTCTCAGGCAGGCCAGTATCGAACACCGCCACTCGGATGCCTTTACCCGTGAAGCCCAATTGCCATAATTTTTCGGCCGAAAGTAAACTGGATATCGACGATGAAGTTGATTTTTGAGGTAGTTTTTGTGAAAAAATGTGATTCTAAAAATATATTAAGTGACTACAGTTGATCAGCGACTATAGTTCTCCAGCGACTATAGTTGGTCAAAGACTATAGTTGGCCAGTGACTATTGTCCAGTGACTATAGCTGTCCAAAGATTATATTTGATCAGGAACTATAGGAGGACTTTAGAAACAATAAAATACTAATTTTACGATTTTTCTTGAATGAAAAGTGTCCTGAGATTCTTCGAAATGCGCAGTTTTTAAATTCCTACTGAAAGAACGATCCAAAAATACGTCTCGAACTCTACTAACGTTTTTCAGCAGCGTCAAACATCGAGAATCGATCTGAGCAAAAAACGTGCATAGCCTCACGCTTTTTCGAGCAAAAAAGTGAAACTCACCGTAACGACGTCGAAATCGCTCAAATCGAACGTTTTTTTATTACATTTCGGTCGAATTTCTAAATCGCATTTGTTTTCGAACGAAAAATCGAACAGAATTTTCGACCGATCTTTGCTTTTAAAATAACTATCGTAGGAAACTATCCAATTGTTCGTTTCTTCAAAATGACCGAAAATGAACTTTAGGGAACTACCAAATAAACAAAAAATGATGCTAAACGGTACCTAAGGTGGTTGTAACGAGTAAAAATAGAATAAAAATGAGGCTTTTACGAAACGTCATAAATTCCGAACGAAACGAATTTCAGCATCAACGGAGAACGTCTGTATTCGAAAAATGACTCATAAAAACAAATTTCGTGCCAATTTTCGGTTTGGCGCCGACGAGCAACAAGCAAAAATTCGCATCAAGCTTTAATTTTTTTCGAAACACTCATAATTTTAATATAATTATAATATTTTTATTTTGCACAACGTTTAGAAACACATTTTTGACAGTTTCGAACGTTTTCAAACAAATTCCATACTTTGAAAACGACGAAAAGGCGTAGAAACTGATTTTAGCAATTTTCTGCTGGAAAATGGGTCGAAAGGAGTTTTGACGAGTTTCGCAACGGTTCAAGCGTCCAAATGTCCGTAGACGCGACGTAATTTTTGTTTTTTCGGTCGTTTATTGAGTTTTTTCGACATTGCTTTCTCGGTTGACGTCGTTTTCGACGACTTTTTCACGTGTACGACGCCCGAAGTTTGTTTGAAAAACGCTCGATCGACGTCCGACGGTTGCGTTTTATTGTCGAAGAACAGATGGCGTTTTTCCAACGTTTGCAAGTCTTCCGTCTTCGCAATGGTCGTCGATTTCGTTTTTCGCCCGGAAAGTAGCTCGTCGTAGTCGTTAAACGTTCGCTGATCGACGTTGGGAGGCGCGAAATTGTACCGAAGCTTGCCGGATATGTAATCCTTGACGATAACGCGCGCCGCTCGCGACCAATCCGGAATACCTTTCGGACTCATAAATCCGCGGATAAACGCGTACGTGGTAAGCAGCTCGTGCGGCGTGGGCGCTCGCCGCTGATCGTCAAGTTCGCCCGGCTTCGGCAACATGATCCCGTAGATCCGTTCGAAAACGGATTTCGGTATTAAGGAGCACAGGAGGCCGACGGGCGCGTTGAAATCTCGCATTTGATCGACGGGCAAAATGGCCGACACGATCATTTGTTGTTTGCTCATGGCGAACGACGGCATGACGAGGCCGGGACAATCGCACAGCATTAGCTCGTTGTCGTCGAGGAATAGCGTTTGAAAATGTTTCGTTTTGCCCGGTTGAGCCGAAACGGCAACCTTTTTCACGGACATCAATTTGTTTATCGTTGAACTTTTGCCGACGTTCGGATAGCCCACCATTCCTAAAAACGAATCAACTATATAGTCATCGGACAACTATAGGACTAGGACTAGTTATTGGAGAACTGTAGTAATTAGACAACTATGGCCACTCGACAATTTTTATCATTGGACAACTATAGTCATTGCATAACTATAGTCATTGGACAGCGTAGTCATTGGACAACTATAGACATTAAACAACTATAGTCAGAGGTCAACTATAGTCATTGCACAACTTTTAATCGTTGGACAACTATACTTATTGTACATTTTTTGTCATTTGACAACTAACTATATACATTACACAACTATAGTCATTGTACAACGATAATCACTGGACAACTATAGTCATTGTACACCTATAGTCATTAGACATCTAAAGTCAACGGAGAAATGTAACTATTGGACAAATACACAACCATTTGGCAACTATAGTTAACGGACGTACATACATAGTCACATCACAACTATAATTACAAGACAACTATAGTCACTGGACAACTATCTGTAGCTGCGCTCACCCACTGTGAAAACGTCGTTTTTCGACGACTTGACTTCGCTTTTCAAATTTTTTAAATAATTAATTAAACCGTCTCTAGTTAAGAGATTAGCACTGTTTAATTTCGTCGGATTATCTTCGGCGGATGAGGGATTAACATTATTAGTTTGGATTTCCTCCTTAGTTTCCTCGTCGTCAGATTCATCAGATCCTTCAACGCTATCACCGCCTTCTTCGATCATAGTGTCTTCGTCGTCGCCGTCGTCCGCATCGTCACTTTGCTCGGAATACTCATCGTCCGACGAATTTTCCTCACTGTCTACGTCGATTTCGAGCTTTTCCATCTTATCAACGGTTAAATCCACTTCCGGCTCTAACGCCGACCAAAAAACGACTCGAATATTTCTCTCGTTAAAATAATCCGCCCACGATTCACGTTGTTTATCCGTCAGTAAATCGGCTTTATTCATTAGCAATACGTTTATCTTATCCTCAGATAAATTTCGAACGTAATCCTCGAGATCTTCGTTGCGAAATAGGAGCGGATTTCGGGCGTCCAAGATTTGTACGACAACGTCGCTGCGATCTAATACGCGCCACAATTGGCGCCAAATTTCGATGTTTCGTTCGAACGGGGTTAAAACAACTCCTTCGACCTGAAAAACAAAATACATGACACGAGTCATCAACTATAGTTCGGCAATAACTAGTCATTGATCAACTACAGTTAACAGTCTGTGAGCAATTACACCCAGTAACGACAAAGACCACTCAATAAATTTGGAAGTGACAAACTATAGCCGCGGATGAACTATAGTCGCTGATGAACTATAGCCGCTAATGAACTATTGCCGCTGATGAACTATAGTCGCTGATGAACTGTAACCTCTAATGAACTACAGCCACTGATGAACTATAGATGCTGTTGAACATAGTTGCTGATGACCTATAGCTTCTGATTACCTATAGCCTCTGATGAATTATAGACGCTGATGAACTATAGCCTCTGATGAGCTATAGCCACTGATAAACTATAGCCGCTGATGAACTATAGATGCTCTTGTACTATAATCGCTGATGACCTATAGCCTCTGATGAACTATAGCCGCTAATGAACTATAGCCACTGATGAACTATATTCGCTGATGAACTATAGTCGCTGATTATCTATAGCCGCAGTTGAACTATAGTCGCTGTACATTTAAACTCACTGGCAAAGTGTAGTCACCGAACAAGTCACATGTCAACTATAGCCACCGCTCAACTCTAACCACTGGTAAAACTATAGTCATTTACCAACTATAGTTGCCGATCAACTACAGCCACTGAACAACTAAAGTCGGTGATCAACTATGCACAACTCTGTACAACTAAAGTGCCCGTACTTCTTGTAATTCGGCCAATTTTCGTCTCCACGTTAGGAACGATTCGGTTTCCAAGTTCTGCAACTCTTCGCCGGTCATTTCCTGAGTCCACGCCGGTCGGCGAGGAATGGTGAGGAAATTTTTGTATTTTTCCTGCGCTTGTTTGATCTTTTCCTCTTCGTTCGGCGTCAAAACGCCAATCAACTTGTTCGAGCAAACGTCGACGACGGTGATGTTCATTCGTTCGGCGGTGAACTCGGTGCCAGCCAATTGGGC
>JAQGBA010000843.1:0-22960 GCA_034698125.1 Prionchulus punctatus
ATTGGCCGGATTGGGAAAAGATTCTGAAAACGCTCAAATTGAACACGCATGAATACGACGATGACGATTAGATTAAATCTGTTGAATATTTTGCACTTCTTCGCTCTGTTTGTATCTATTAATTATTACTAATTTTTGCACATCAATTTCGATATCCGTTTCTCTACTTACTTCACCTTTGATGCCTTCATTTATTGTACTTGTAAATTTTACGATAAAACATGTCAAAATTTTTAATCACTGTTTCATTGAACACATTGCCTTGTTTCTGAACAAAATTTTTATCTTCGCACGGATCTCACAGATGCAACTGATCAGCCATCACTTTTCTTCAGTTGAATCGATGGCATGAAATAGCTTTCTAAACTATCGACGTCCACAATTTTTAGAGCGATCTGTTGGCAAGCGTCGATTAACAGTATGAATTCTGGTTTAAACGGTAACGATTTCGATCTCGATACAGTCGTTATACTCGTTCCCAATCCTGATCACGGTACAATTAATATACGTGTTTCGCTTCTTTGAAAATAAAATAAATGTTTTACTTGTTCTTACCTTTATATCGGCTAACTCGCGAAAATCAAACGTAAACAAATTCTTGACTCCTTCGGCGACATTCTTTTCAGACAGACATCGAAAAAACAAAGCGAACAAACAGAGGAACGGAACGAGAGATGCGACGTAAGCTATTTTGGAACACAGTTGAACTCCGCACATGAAACAGATAAATACCAAAAGCCATGAAGTGAATGAGGACATAACCAAACGTGATGATGACGTAATGTCTTCCGAAGCGAAAAACCCCCTACAAAGAAAGATGTTATATAAAATATAATAAAAGAGAAAAAAATGCACTGTTTACTGAAAAATCATTTTAGAAGGAAACGTAAAATTAATATAATCTTCGTCTGAACGATTTGAATTTATTCTTTGTTTAGACGTACAACATGATTCTAAAAAGAAACATCAAATGATGCACCCTATGCCAAAAAACCAACTTTATGTCTTACTATTTAAGTTACTAATTTTTTCTGCGCAATTCGTCTGCTGCATAAAAGAAATTGTTCAATAGTAAAGCGAATACGACGTGTACATATTGTAATGTACAGACGTAACAGCGTTGGCTAGCCAAATACTCCAACCGATTCCAATAATTACACACACGCCAAGCCGATCACACAAGTAAATATGGATAAAAATTTGCTAATTATAAACCTTTACCTCGAAACATGGGTACCATATTCGAATACGTAAAAGCAACACATTCGCCGCTAAACTGACCTAACGTCATGTTCAAATAAACCATCGGAATTCCTAATTCCCCAATTTTTAGACAATTATGTTTATCAGGTACGGAATGAAGAACACAGCTAAAAGCAGAAAAATACTAGTTGGCGTCATTTTCAGCAATAGCCAGCAACAACTTCGCATAATTCGACGTGAAGCAAGTGTAAGTTACTCTACAATTACTTACTTACAACAGCTTTTCAGAAAGACAGAACCCACTTACCGCCATTGTGAACTCGAACCAAAGCTGGAAATCGCCTAACATACCGAATCCCGTCGTAGCACCGAGGCACGAAAATCTGAAATCCCATTTATTTTTAAACACCGGAGGTGCATTTTTGCAAAAAACTCGTTCAGCAGCACAAAGCGAACTATTAACTTGTGAACTTGTAATCGCTTTTGTTTTTGAAGTTTCTAGGCGACCATAATTTAACGAATTCAAATTAGTAATTTTTAATTGAAAATTAGTAAACTGTCGTACACACTAGAAAGATTTCGCAGACAGTATGCTAGATCATCAATTTACAAAAACCGTTTTCCATGCATAATATTCACGTGACTTTATAGGTAAGCGGACTTTTCGTTAAGTCCTGCCTCATTTCGACAGCAAATCAAATTTCGAATCCGCTGCTTAGATGTTTGACGCACAAAAGGAAACGAAATTAAACTGAAACAGAACATCACGCGTCAGTGCAATTAGCTCGAATAATGCAGGAAACAGAAACTTATGCATAAATTTTGTTCATAAATTTCGTGGTTTTTTTGTATGAGGCGTTGGTGTTGTTTGAATAGACTAAAAGTAGCTTTCTTTGGTAACTAAGAACCATACCTGTTGTTAATATTCCCATATTCAATAATTAAACATTCGGATGTAAAACAGTCAGAGGTTAGGTATAGTAAGGAGAAAAGTAACGAAAACATAAAAATCGTTGACAATTCTTCTGAATCATTCTAACCAAAGACAGTGTCCCGAGTCAGAATTCAGATGTGATCAATGTGTAAGTTGTAGTCAATCAAGTGCTTCTCATCGCCACTAGTCAGAATGTATTGAAACTTCGTCTTTCTTTCTTAGTACCATGTTCATTATTCTAACCACAAGTGCTGTTTATTTCTATTTAACAATCACCAACAAATACTGTATGTGTAAGAGTAAGAGACTACAACTTGCCATGCTAATCTGAATCTGGATAGGAATTTAATGCGTTAATTATCCTTTTTTGTAGCGTTATATTTCGCTTGTGTTCCAGGAGACGTGGTTAACTACATAAGAGACCACAACTTGCTATGCTAATTTGAATCTAGGAATTTAATGCGTTAATTATCCTTTTTTGTAGTTTTATATTTTGCTTGAAATGACTTAAACATGTTTTTGATATGTAGTAATAACATTCTCTACAGTAATCTGTATTTGGTATGCAGGCTAATCGAAAATTGATTATGCTAATGAGTTATAATGAATAGGCGTATCAAAATGGCATTTTTGTTTGGTTAAAAAGGCTTATTCAAGTTACGCCTTTTTAAATTATTCCTAATATTGTATTCTACACACCAAAATTCTGCATTTTAAAAGGGCGTATCATTGTCTGTTAGTTACGCCTTTTTGAAACTACAGTACATGATCCATTCAACACGATCATCAACTGCATTCTAAAAGGCGTAGCAATTTCTGACCATTGCGCAATGGTCAGTATTCCTGTCTAAACTATAGATTTTAATTGCATTTTATGCAGTTTTTGTCATATTTTCATAACTCGATTTTTGCAAAAATTTTGATATTACAACCATAAAAAATTACTGATTGATTGCTTTGACTTTATCATGAAGAAGTCTAATTTAACTCCTTTATCTGCTATCCAATCGTTAAACGAAAGCAACGATGAAGCTTTGCTTGAATCAAGTTTAAATTCGTCTGATGGTCAAAATTGGATCTTCGAATCCAGTAGATATTTCTGCGAATAGTGTTGGCGACCAAAGTTTTACAGAATTACGACCGATGACCATTCCATTGGGAGATTACTTGGACAATGTCCAGCATAACGATTTAGCTTTTTACGAAGGTAACTTTGGACAAAACTGGTTTTAGTTTCAAAAATGCATTCCATAATAATTTTTAGGGAGAATATCGTCAACTATAGTTCAGGAAGATTTTTCGCGATTTAATTTTACACCAACCTCCGAAAATGCGATGACCATTACTATAGAGCATAAACCAGAACAGGTTAACATTCAACTGCTGCAACGAATCGACGAAAATACCACTGAAGTGGATATCAAGCTTTACAGAACAATTTAGTCGAACAAAGTTCAGTGGACAAAGTTATAGAAGATGTCGTACAGGGCATCTTCAAAGTCAATGAAATTTTTACGGAACCTCCTGATGTCCAAGCATGGCCTTGAAATGGGATATAAAACAAAGAAACGTTCGTAAACGAAAAGCTGAACCTGAAACGTGGAAAAGGACTGTGAATAAGAAATTCAGAAACAGTGGCCAAGAATACAAAGATTATAAAGGAAATTTGAAAGCTGCAAAGTCTCCTCAGCCAAAGGACTGTTCTAAATGCCCTCACAAATGTAACGAAAAAATACATGAACAGCAAAGGCACGATCTTTGTAATACGTATTGGAAGTTGACCGACTGAAGTTGTGCTGCCCGTAAAGCAGAAACCAGGTATACAAGCCACAGTCGAATTATAAATACACGTTTGTAATCAACGACCAAGAAATAAGAGTATGCAAAGGCTTCTTTTTGGCATCCTTAAACATATCCGAAAAGGTTTTGCGAAATTCTGTGAAATACCAGTCAATAGTGAATACATTTTGCGCAACGATCGGAGAGGAACGCACGGAAGTCGGCGTATTAGTGCTGCATCTTTGCAATTTGCAAGAGCACATATTGGTTCTTATCCTGCTATTGAATCGTCCGAAACGATTCGACACCTAAATATTTGGACGTGAATTTGTCGATAAGTTTGATACTGAAGCACTACACTGAAAAATGCAAAGCTGAAAAAGTGAAGCGAGTTTCAAAATGGAAGTTTTATCAAATTTTCAACTACGAACTTAACTTCGCTTTTCATGTCCCTAAGAAAGACCAGTGTGCTGTACAAAATTCGACAATTTAATCGGAAAGGAAAAAGATCAGTTTCTGGCCACGTACGACCGGCATCGGCGAGACAAAAAGAGAGCGCAGGACGAAAAAAGCGCTGATAAAGAAAAAGCCACTGCCAATAAATCGATTTGCAATGTTATCAACCACCCTCTATAGGATAGAATCTTAGAGCTGCAGTTTTGCGTTATTGTGCAATCGTTGTGGGCGACAAAGGTGAAGATTAAACGATTTGCAACGCTAATGGGTGAGAAAGTATTTCATTTGACTTACAGTCAGTCCTGTATACACCTTGCACGGTGGTTCTTTCCATAGACAGAGTCTTAGGACATAATTCTAAAATTGCAGACCGAATCCGCTTATTGCTTTACCGAATAAGTAAAGAATTGTTGTAGCTTAAACTGATTGTTGTTCAACTGCGAATTTAAACCAGTCTTGCGGAAACCCGCTTTGTTTCAAAAAATGATTCGAACTGAAATTTTTATTCGTACAGAAATCATACAGGGTGGCGCAATTTCGCGCCACTATTTTAAATTACTATAACTTTTTTATTTTTTAACGAAATTTAAAAATCTTTTTTTTATCTGATTCACGAGATGATAAGCATTTTTTTGATACCACGTATGTTATGAAAACATTGAAACAACACAAACTAATAAGAGTTAAAAAAGAAACCTTTATTTTAAAAAATTCAACTCAACGCTTTGCCCATTATTATCAATACAGCGCTCAAGACGGTGTAAATAGGCATCAATAGAACGATCAATCATTTCTTGAGGAAGTTCATCAAACGCTCGTTGTACTCGAGACTGTAGCTCATCGAGATCCGCCGGTTGTGTCTGATAAATTTGATCTTTAATCCACCCCCATAAAAAAAAGTCGCACGGTGTTAAATCTGGCGAACATGGGGGCCAAGCAAAAGGTGCAACTAAATTGGCTGAACTGCGACCCATCCATCGATTAGGAAAATGCTCGTTTAACCAATTGTGTACTGCAGTGTGATGCCCCATTCTGCATAAAGATGAGATTCTGATATCTTGGCCATTTCTGTACAACTGGCAAAAATCGTTCTTGTAGGAGCTGAAGATATAATGCCGCTGTGACATTTTCATAAGTGAAAACGGGACTGACCACGCCTTGGCGCCCAATAGCTGCCCATGCAATGATTCTGAGCGAGTGGCTCTTGTCGAAACCAATGGGGGTTTTCGTCAGATCAATATTGAAAGTTAGTAATTACCAACCCGAAAACCAGTAATTACGGATATTAGCATAAAGTGGTAAGATCTAGATAGAAATGCTTGATTTGGTGAGAGAATATTCTAGACGATTTTAGAATTGAAAGACCTGATTTTTTTTAGAAATTTTTAAAACGCTCGATAGCGAAAAAAGAACTAGAAATTCAAACCTTTGTAGAATGCGTAATTTTAATATTTTCGTAACATACGTGGTATCAAAAAAATGCTTATCATCTCGTGAATCAGATAAAAAAAGATTTTTAAATTTCGTTAAAAAATAAAAAAGTTATAATAATTTAAAATAGTGGCGCGAAATTGCGCCACCCTGTATTTTTTTATTTTACGATGTGAAATTACAACAGAATATCAGGCGATTACAATTCGTGATAAAATAATGTATTGAACCGAGTGCGTTGAAAGCACTCGTTTGCATTCTTCGCCGTCGTTGAATCAGTCGAATTCCGGCCCGAACTTTTTGTCGACATCGTTGCATTCTGCTTTAAAGTCCTAAAGTAACAGAAAACAATAAAACTATATCAATTCTGTATAAAATCGGAAAATATTCGTTACCACTTACGTATTCTTTTAATTGTTGCTGAAATGTATTTCTCGGAGGAGCGGTCGGACGAAAGTGTTGAACAATTTTTAACGCATCTTCGAAAGATGAACCCGTGACCGTTATTATGCAGGCGATTATCAGCGAAACGCTTCGGCTTCTACCTTGTACGCAATGTACGAGAACGGCTCCTAAAACAGCAACATTTCAATTATGTACCTAGATGAATTTCAAATTGTCAACTTTAATGGATTATCTTGCAATCGTGCTTCGTGAGTAAAATCGTTGACTTGCGATAAATGTTGGCTGATATTTTCGTCGTTTGGGCATTTATGCAAAGAAACTTGTATGTACTGTCGAACGGGCGAGCATTTTCGCGAATTGTCACAACGTGAGTTATCTGAAGAATTGTGCTAAATAATTAAAAAACGCAGAAAACTAAAACTACATTTTCTTACCGAATTTTTCTTCATTTGTCCTCTATTCGTAGCGTCTTCTTCGCTTCCAACGAACAACTGGGCAAAATTTGCGACATTTCTGCAAAAACAAAAAGGACTAAAAATTGTTTCCTTATTTTATACATTAACAATTAAAAGCGCCATAATATTTTAACAGAAAATTTGTAAAGCGCAACAGATCGCCACAAAAATTGAGCCAAAATGCGCAACAAAATTATCGTACACTTTACAAAATAAATCGGCGGATTTCGCTTCCAAATTTTCATTAGTGCGACGTAAAGTTAATACGAATGGAGAATTACAGCCCAGTTAATTTTTCTTCTCTTTTTCGAATACTTCGAATGTTACAACTCTAATAACTTAAAAATACAGAGTTTAGTTTATAAATCTAAATAGCACAACAACGATTTTAATCAGAATAATCAAATTTTAAACAGCGATAACAAAATCATGCATACACTGTTTGCACGAAAATACAAAAACAACCAAAATCTAACAGCAACTAATTATATGACCTTCAAATCGCATTTTACATTCTTTTTTCTGCATTAAAACTTAAAAAAAACGAACAACAAAAAAATTAGAGCGATTTATCTTCGTTCGACTTATCAAGTTTAACAATTCCTGTGGCCTTGATTATCATTGCAGCGACGAACATTATCAACAAAGACGAATGTAAAGCGAATCCAATCGAGTACCAGTATCGAAATGTACTTTCGAAACTGAGCAATAGAAACCCCATCGACATATATTCAAATCCGCGAGCACGAAAAAACCACCAAAACTTTTCGAATTTATTCTTGAGCCTTGAATCCCACGAAAATCTTCTAACATTATCGTCATTATCGGATGCTCCGAAACATTTGAACATCAAAGCTTCGACGTACAAACAGATTGGAATGGTCATGAACGACAGATAGTATCCCGGATGAATTCCGTGCCAATAAGCACTTACGAGCATTGTAATTGTAGTTCTATAAAAAGAATTTATCAAATAAACGGGTGAATGACGGACAGTCAGCTGCAGCAGAGCTTATTAAAAGTAAAATATATTTCAAAAAAATTACCTGAATTCTCTTGGACTTTGACGGTAAATGTAAGTAGCTAGCCAATATTGCACGCTTCGATTCCAGTATCTCATAGCTTCTCGAAACGTCCCAGCAAATTCGCAACCACCTGGATCGACGTTTCGTATTGTTTCGAAACAAAATTCCGTTTCGTCAATTTCCTCTACGTTTTTCAATTGAAAATCACTTCAAACAAGCACAATTATGATTCACACGAAACTGTTGATATTTGCCAGTATTCGTTACTTAAATGCCACCATGTCGGACGGGCCTTGACCACATTTAGGCTTAGAAATCTTTGGATACGCTCCAATTCCAGCAACGATGCAAGCGCATTCGGACAACGACCACGCAACGTAGCAACGCATTCGAAGATGAAAAAACGTTGGAACCATGTAAAACAGGCGGAAAAAGAATCCATTCGTTTCATAAAACTCGTCGGTATAGACCACCTTAAGGGAGAAAAGCATGAAACTAAAAAGGCCAAAATCGTAACGAATACTTACACGTAAAGGAAACAATGAATCTGCAATAAGGAGCATAACTATGAAACAAGGGGTCATCAGAACCCTCGGCGTTATATGGTTAGCGTAACTAATGTGCAGCAAATATGGACATTTAACGTTGTCCAAATGGATTCGAAATGAAAAATATGGACCTGAAAATGTCTTCAAGTGAACAATTCAGTGTGTAACACGTTTCAACTTTTAGCACAAACCAGTAAAAAGTCCAACGAAGTTATAACAGTACAAAAATTGTTCCAGGAAAGTGCTCTCAGCTACAACTTTGCTACAGTTTTTTCCAACATTGTCATCCTTTTTTTCGTTCATCTTGGCATCTCTTATTTCGAAAGCTAACCCAACGCACTGAACAGTAAATCGTAAAAGAAATTCGTGTGAATGCAAAAAGTGTCTGTAAAGTTACTCGCAGAGTCATAATGAGTTGAACGGCATTTGCGTACGGTAACGCTTTTGGCAAACCCAATAAATGCGTGCATCGAAAAAAAGTTATGTAAGAAAAACAGAACCCGAAGCTAAACAGATGTAACCGCCTAAAAGTAAACAATTAATTAATTAATTTATGGAACATTTTTAAAATAAGAAAAAAAACCATAACCAACCGATAAGGGACGAAATGTATAATTGCCAGATTTGTTAATACAACGATCAACGAATGACATAGTTGCACTTGACAAACGTAAAAAACTAAAACCAATCCGAATAGTCCACTGGCCAGATCTCGTCGAGGGAAACGTTTCACTGCGAAACTAACAACAAACGAAACCACTAGGATTTGAAGATAAACCAAATCTTCATAGAATCCCATTCTTCAAAAATTAATTTCATTCAATTAAGAAAATAAGTTAAAATCACAATAAACCCTGCAAGATGTCGGAAATTGCTTTTTTGTGTTAAAAGCCTTTCTTTCGAAGCGTTTAAACAATTAGCACGACAAGGATGCCAAATTAGCGCAAAAATGTTCCGTTAACGATTAGATAACTTTTACTTTTAATAATCAACAATTGTCACCAAAAAAATTATTCTTCCCAATATACGACTTGTTGTAGTTATTTTCGTTCACCGTGTCCTTGATAAAATCAAACGACAAAAGAAACTGTAAACATTACCAAAAAACGACCAAAAATATGATAAAAAAGACTGGAACAACAGCAATTAGGCACAAAACCGTAATTATAATTGAGCGTACAAATCGAATGTGAAAAATTATTTAAACGATTCATTAAGTGAGAAATAATCTAAATAATAAGCGCGAGGCAATAATAAAAGGGACGTTTCTTTAAAACTCGTCGAATCCAGGCATAGGAAATTTCGATGCGAATTCTTCGACTTTCGCTTGCCAATTTTCCAAAAATTTCTTGCTCGATTCGTCGGAGTGGCAAAATTTTTGAAAATCTTTTATCAATTTACCCGCATTCGGTTGAATTTTCAAAGCGAATTGGATTCCTAAAAAGTTCTCAACTGTCATCAATTAGAACCAAAAACTGTCAAAAACCATTTCCTACCTTCGTGAATGAAATCGACGACTTGTTCGAAGTCGGATTCTTTAAAGTTACGAGAAGTCAACGCCGGAGTTCCCAAACGAATTCCTAAAATAAATAGAATACAAATAAATCAAACAATGTCAACTTCTGGAAATTGATATCTTTGTGAAAAACATACCACCAGGTTTTAGCGCGCTTTTATCGCCCGGAGCCGTATTTTTATTACAAGCTATGGACATCATCTCCAAAACGTACTCCACTCGAGCGCCATCGGTTCCCAATGGGCGAAGATCGACCAAACACAAATGATTATCCGTACCACCTATGAAACAAAAACGTTATTATTTCGACCCCATAAAGCTTCGAAAATTGTTCGAATTAGTTTCAAACCTGTTGCAACTTTGTAACCGTGATGTTGCAAACGGTTAGCCATGGCTTGAGCATTTTTGAGAACTTGTTTCTGATATGCGACGAATTCTTCCGTTTTAGCTTGTTCCATAGCGACGGCAATAGCTGAAAAGCGAGAAACTAATTTTTGTCTCTACTCTTAACAGTTACTGAGCGAAATTTTGTACCAGCAATAGTGTTTTCGTGTGGGCCGCCTTGTAAACCAGGAAACACTGCTTGGTCGATTTTCGATTGATAATCGTACATTATTTTTTCGCCTTTTGCATTGACCGATTTAACACCTAGCGATACAAATATATGAAACTAAAATCGACATAGCATGATAAAAAAATGTCACCTTTTCGATAAAAAATCACAGCGCCTCGAGGTCCGCGTAAAGATTTATGAGTGGTCGTCGTAACTATATCGGCAAGGTCGAAAGGTGATGGAATAACTTTAGCGGCCACTAAGCCGGAAATGTGAGCAATATCAGCCATAAAAACGGCGTCGTTTTCGTCGCATATCTCTCGAAACTTTTTCCAGTCTAAGTTTCTTGAATAGCAACTGAAGCCTGGAGAAAAAAAACAACAAAATCGTCCAAAAACCAATGAAACAAAATAGTGCAGTGTTCCTGCAGTATACCGGCAACAATTAGTTTCGGTTTGTACAAACTGGCAGATCGTTGCAATTCATTGTAGTCAATATATCCTGATTCTGGATCGACTTTATACGGCATCGCTTGAAAAAACAACGAAGTCGCCGAAATTTTCTTCTTATCGGTATAAAAACTGGAAAAAAAGCATTTAACTTAAATTATGCACCGAAAATTTGAAACAGGGTAGAAAAATGAAACACAAATATCAAGTCACCCGTGGCTCAAATGTCCACCGTCGGGCAAATGCAAACCCATAATTCGACCGTTTGGCTCAACGAGGGCTGTATAAACGGCGAAATTCGCTGGGCAACCGGACAACGGCTGAACATTCACGCCCCATTTTTCGGGCGATAAACCGAAAGCTTCCAAAGCTCGTTTTTGGCAGAGAGTTTCCATTTCGTCGATGAAATGATTTCCTCCATAATATCTACAAAACAATGAACGTTAGTTTACTATGGTAGTCGACACTTTAATTGGATTTCTAAGTTGAATTGTACCTTGCACCTGGGTATCCTTCCGAATACTTATTGTGCATTGAACAACTTAACGCTTCTAAAACGGCTCTCGTTGCAAAATTTTCGCTCGCAATTAGCTCCAAACCGCGATTTTGTCGTTTCTTTTCCTAAATATGTTTTGTTGACCGATCCCGTAGAAAAGTGGAAACTGTAGTTTCATTTTACGTTTTTCATGATGGCATAAACGACCGGATCGGCAACGCTGATTGGATCCTTCAACATATCCTTGCCGGGATATTTGACAATATTGTCGGAAGATGGTCCGTTGGCAGGCGCAGACATGTTCAAATACTAAAGGCAAAGAAACGCTTTTTGAGAACGAAAGGATTTTATAAACAAAATAAAGATTAAACAACAGATAGAAAGTTAGTCGAAAAGGTTTCTTTCTGAAAAAGTCAAGAGTGAAAGATAGAATGCGAAAGGAAATAAATGTGACATTGAAACGAAAAAAGGTCCCGTTTGCGTTTTGTCAAGACTTGTCAAAGTGACAGGCACAGTTACACTATGGGGCCTTGATTGGTATGACACGTTTTCAATAATTGCATGCAAAATACGCCTTACTCGACGAGATTTCAATGAAACAGTGTTCAACTGCAATCTACTTTGTTTGCAATATCCTAGTCCCACATTAATATCCCTCGTGAACGATCTGAAGAAATGTTGCAATTTGTTGGCATGCATGTTTATTTTTGTATGCGACTATAAATAACAAAAACCAACCCTTATCAACAGAAAAAAGCAGAGAAAGCAGAACAAAAATCGAAGTGCGGAGTAAAATTATGATTAGTTGCGCATAAATGTAAAAACCAATACAGTTTTGAAAACAACTTCGTAAACAAGAGCTAAACTTTGAGAAGATGTTTTGCAGTTCCGGTATTTCGACTTTAGTCCTGCATAACGTAACTTGACAGACAAATATGACTTTCATAGGAGCATAGCGTAATTTTAATTTAAAAACTTATTTCCTTACTAAATATGCACGAAACTTGAACAAACCGTCCAGAAAACGCCACGCTGCAAACACGATTTGCTGGGTTTGCGTTGGATTTGAGCCAATTTTGTAAAAACCGTTTCCAAAAACTAATTCAGATGAACACTCAATTTGTTTCAGAATTTGTCTCGTATTCATGCAATTTGTTTATCAAAAGCGTTACTATGTACAACAGAAGTTTCATTTTCACTCATGTTTTTTATTTTCATTTATTAACTTATTTAATTTTATCTTCTACTTTGATCTTTTACAACACATGAATTTCGCTTTTTGAAATTGGAGTTTCGAAAAAGACATGAAATTTTTTATTATTTGTTTTTTTTTGTTTGAAAACTAACCAAATCCAGACAACAATTTTATTTTTATAAATGCACAAATAAATTAACACGTTAATACAATCGTGAAGAATATTGAATTTACATAAAATAAGTAAATTATGAAGCTTTTCTGTATCACGTTCAAACATTAACCATCCATAAATTTCGACCAAAAAACTTGAAAACGGCTTGAACCACACTGATTGAAGCAGCACAAGCTGAAACAATTGCATAAACTGTTTGCGAAACTGCAATCGTCCACGGATGTTTCGTACGCAGCCACAATCGCTTTCAAAAAACCCCAAATTGAAAGATAAACACGATCGAATAAACGAAAACCAACAAATAAACGAGAATTTTTAACGATTTTTGCTGCGTGCAACGATCATGAAAAACACAGAACTGGAAACAAAACGCAACATTACAGTTGCAAGGGAATGTAGAAACACAAGGTGAGTACATGTACTTACATTATTAGGATTTCGCTGAAGATCAATGTCATCGATAATTTTAAACGATTTTCTTTCGAATGGGCGTAATCCTTGAGCTTCATCTGGTTCGGATACGAGAATATTTGTCTTCGTTATCGCAGTGAATTCTTGCAGCTTTTTCGTTCGATGACCGACTTACAGAATTGATTGTTGAGATATGCGTTTCTGTTTTCGACACTGTTCGTTTGCCAAATCGATTGTTAGTTCGTAACGCATTATTACTGACGATGACTTTTTTGCTTCGTTTCGCCATTGAAACTTAGCCGAATTATTATGCACTTTGAAATTAGGATGTTCGAAAACAGTGATGTGTAACGTGTAAAAGTTTGGTGATTTGTGCATTATAAAACAACTTTCTACCAAAAAGTTTCTAAAGTGAAAGCAACGAATAAACGCACATTTTACTCATAATTTCTCGTAAAATCTATCTCAATTTTAAAAGTTAATCGGCCTGAAGATATTGAAACCGTCCAAAGCCGTGCTGATCAGTGTACCAGGCAACTGCGGATGCCATCGGATTTCCTTTATTTCGTCTTGACCCGAATGAATGAACATCAGTTGAGGCGGAACCTCGGAGCTGAAATCAATGTCGAGACTTGTAACAAAGTCGAGTAACATTTATGATCAATTAGACGAAATAGATGTCTTCAAAGTAGTTCCATTGCAATACTTTTCTTCTTCGTCGTCAGGCTCGACAGACAGATCCCAAATGGTAACTTGGTTGTCTTGACCAGCGGCAGCGAAAACGGTACTGTCGTGCTTATACCAGTGAACGGAAGAGATAGGTTTGCTATGATGTTTGAACATGGCAACTGCGTTTCCTTGCTAGAAATGAAAACGAACAAGAGATAAAGAATTTTTTCGACTTGGTTGATGGAAAAAATGTTGACAACCTGAATGAACTTTAAATCCCAAACTTTAAGTGCGCAATCATCCCCGCCGCTAACCAATAAAGGCTCGGCTGTATTCCATGAGATAACATTTACATCGGATTCATGAGCATTTTCGACTGTACAAATGCATGCAGCTTGGGGAGAAACGCGACAGTCCCACAATCGTATTGTCTTATCAGACGAACATGAAGCGAACACCTACAATAATTTTTTTAACAAATGTATGTAGATCAATTTTCAGCCATCAAAGACAAAACTTGAAACAAACTTCGTCTTCGTTTGGTGACCATTGAATATCTTCTACTGAAGATTTATGAGCAGAAAAGGGTCGCTGATCTACCACCCACGTTCCGCCCTCGGCCATTTTCCAGAGATGAATATTTCTTCTATTATCACCAGAAGCAAATTTTCCTGCAGACCGGATATATTCACAAACTAAAAATGATTAAAGAATTTTCAGATTAGCAGTATACCAGGTGTCCTTGTAGACCAGTCCATTGCATATCCTTCGGTTCCATGTCCTGAAAATGTGAACAATGGCTTTTCAGTTATGGTTTTTGATTCATTTTTCGTTTGCATCGATTCCAGGGATCGCAATGCATTTGCCAAATTCCATATTTGAACTTTTCCTTGATCATTCCATACTGCACAAATTGCAGCCGCACTAATGTTTGTAGTCTAAATAAGAATGTACAGAACGGCTTTGTGATCATAAATAGCATTCGTTGATCTCCAATTCTGACTCTAATGCGATTTATTCCTCCATGGTGAGTTAGAATCACGGATGACATGTTGGGCTGTTTCTTTGCAACTTCTTCTTCGTCGCTGTCGGAATCGGAACTCTCTTCATCGTCATCATCGTCGTTGTCTTCTTCTGTTGAATATAGTATTTCTTGAGTTTGAAATAAAAATACGATTTTCACATACTTTTTTCTTTATTTCTGGTCAAATTAGTTAACTTCATAACAACAATTCCGTTGTTGCGGATCTTCTCGGCTTGCGTACCAGCGACCAAAAAACAAGACATTGGATACTCGCTTTGTTTTACGTCGGACGATTCGGTCAATATATCGAAACTGAGGCAAGGATTACCTGCATTATGGAATAACTTTTGTGCCAAAAAAGAACTTTTAATGGCATAAAAGAGAAAAGTCAGTACTCGATGGAATGTAAAAATGTAAGCCCTAACCTGTCTCGAATTTATGATACATAATGTAAGCATCTTCGTCAACGGTTAAATCTTCATCTTCTTTTAAACCGCGACTCCTTCCAGGAACATACACCTTAAAGCCATGCAACAATAATTAACGCACGTAAAAAACGTTCAATTTCAGTTTGGGAAATATGTAAAATGAACATAACACGATTGCTGGATTAATTTTAAGTACTTGTGGCTCGTGTTTCGATGACTTTTTCTTCGCTTGCGACTGTTCGCCACTTTCGTCCGTCTCCATATTGGTATCCATTCTTTTTACTTTTCTTTTGAAGTTTTATTTGTCAAAGAGCAAAAATTCTGAGCATAAAAAATTTCGCCAGCAGAATATTTCGTGTGCAAAAGATAGCGCACACTTTTTATGAACAAAATGTTCCGATATATTGAAACCAGGTTCAATCCGATTTTCAAAATCACAAACGCTATGAAAACGATGCTGAGGAAAACGAAAAATGCGCATTTTTTCTGTTTGAGAAGACTTGCGCTTTTTTTTATATTTATTGTATTCTAATGAGGTCAATAACATTTTGACAAATTTTACGCCTATTCTGCGAAATATTTATCCAAATTTTATCCGTTAATTCTTGTTTTTGGTCGATAATTTTACTTTTTCTCTTCAAAACGAAACCGGTTTGAAAAGGAAGCGGAGAATGGGATAACAATTAAGCTTTGAAAATTTTTGTTAAAAATGGACGAAAATGATAGGGCTAAAAGAGCCCATGCTCAACAATTACGCCGAATTCGTTTGGGTGAACTATTGGATCAATTGGCTGCAATTCTTCCCAAACATTTGCTTTCTAAAAATGTAATAAAAATAATATCTAATCTTAAGGCATAATATCTCGGTTTTACAATGTTAATTAATATTTATCTTTCTAAATTAGAGCAAACATCCAGACGTGGTGAATGCTGCCATTAAATTCGTGAAAGAATGGCAAAGTGCAGAATTTCCACAGACAATTAACGAAAGCAACGAAAAATACGGTAATCCCATGAACTCACATGCATTTTTCACGCTTCTATTCTCATCCAAATCATTCTTTTTGTGACACATTTTAGTTTCAAAAATTACAGAATTACAACTGTACATTGCTGACTTGGAGAGCAGATGCGAGAGATATGCTAAACTATTGGACAACAGTGGTACTTATCAAATACACGTTTACCCGTGGAAAATAATTGTTAGAATTGCATCGTTTTAGGAATTTGCAGGGTCTCCTCCTCCACAGAGCCTCGAAAGGAAACTGTTAACAATACCGACCTTTTTAATGTTTCTTGTTCCACTCAAACAGAAGATTCTCGCAATATCGAACACATATTTACGTTCGAACAGCGTCAAAATACGATTCATGGTAATAATTTCTTTGAGAAACAAAAAGTTCTCTATTTGGAGTAACTTTTGAGCTGAAGTACATGTACAACTCGTTAATGCAATCCATTTTAACTTTTAGTAACTGGTGAAGCTCCCAATAATTTGGCTCATGTTGGTGGTCCAATAGTTTTACTCGTTCAACAAAGATGTGGGGGTGGTCGGCGAAAAAGAGTTCAAACACCGAAACAATTTCCCTCTGCTTTCAAAATTGCGCCGTTGTTACCCAAACCATCTGTTGAATCACATACGTCACATGAATCAAATTCAGTGATCGAAGCAAACAAAAATTCAGGCGAAAGAAACACATTGCAAGATGAAAATTTAGACGAACAACCGATAGTTGTCAACATAGACGAAATAGATAATGATTTCGTTTGCGTCAAAATTCGTGAAGACGTGGCTGTCGAAACTGAGCCTTACTCAGTTGTTACTTGTGAGATTGAATGTCAAACCGATATTCAATCGAAATTCGTCGATCGAGGCGCTAGTCCGTGCATTTTTGAAGAAGAGCTAGCTGTCGTGAATCCGAAAAAATATCTTCCTAAAGTTGACGCGAAAAATACCAAGCCGCCGGCGAAAAGACCAAGGAACGATGCCATTTCAGAAATCGTCAATTTCATTGTAGATATGCCCGATAAAGAATTGACTAACATTATCGGCATGCCGTCTACGGTAATTGATAGTAAGACTGGTAATTCTCGATCTAGAGCTAACATCGTTTGCACGCCATCTCTGTTAAGAGTAGAAGATATTCTGCAACCAGTTGTCGGATCGACGAATTCGGGAGCATATTCGAATACGTCTTCTGCCGTCGCTACGCGAACTATGCCCAATGCTAACAAACGTTCTACAACATCAAAATCACATTCTAAAAGACCGGAAAATGTCGACAAACAATCTTCGTCGACGAACAATTCATCTTCTTCATGGCGTGAATTTCTTCCGAATTTTTCGCAAATTTTCCCTTCCTATTGCCCACCATCGGCGCCTTCGACGGTAATAACGAATTCGAAAACTCATTCGGACGCTACGAACGCGTCGTCGAATAAAAGAAACAATAATAACGCATTTAAATTTGACCATAATGGAGCAAATTTTCATCACGTTCCAGCCGATTTTTCGATCGAATCCATTCAAAACAGTTTTGAAAATATAAGCAAATCACGTTCGACTGCTCAAGCACAGAAAAGCGCTGCTGCAAAACTCAGTCATTTTCCTTGCAGTTCGTCAAGCAATTCCATAAACCCATCGAACGCTTCCGGTTCCATCCCTTTAACGTATACAGAAATGCCAATGTTTTTGCCGTGTTTCCCTCATCCGCCGACGTTTAACGAGAGCAAAAACAAATCCAAGCGTTCGGAAGGCGTTTCATTGGGTTACGCTGCTAATAATCCTTTAATTCCGACCGATGGTAGTCATGAAGTGAACTTATCGAACTCTATTTTTGATACGCAAGGAAATAACGCCGTCAATTGTGGATCGTTCGGACCGCCTTATCATACAGGACAACCTGTAAATTTTTATAATTTTTCATCGTCTAAAATACAGTCGAACGTTGTTGCGGTTACATCGGAGGAAAGAACAGCCGATGCTCAGTCGCTTGCGTGGCAGTGGTCGGATCACGGATTCTCCTCGCAGAATTATTTGCAGTCTCTCGATTCCGTTCAAACCAGCGGACAAAAAGGACAAAATTTTCATATTGCGGCGATGTTTCCAGAAGCGACGACTCCCTTAACGAATTCATCGGCGACGCATTTTTCGCCATCGTACCGTTGGAATGAACCACGTTTGACTAACAACGAACATAACAACGGCAGTTCCATGCCGTCTACTGTTCCTTCCCATCACTATTCTTCACACAACGAGCCTGCGAGTTGGGCTCCGCCGCAATTACGGTCGTACAATCATCACGATCGAACTTCAAACAGTTTTATGCCTTCATTTAACTTTTCACAGTCTAATAATCATAACTAAAATCTTTATTGGATCAGCATTAATTATAGGACAATATTATGTGCCGATTTGTAAATTTGAATGCAAACAAAGTTTTTGTCTGTTCTTTTGCGTGCTTAATTTATAATTTAACTATTTAACAATTTAACTAATTTAACAGTGCGCAAAAACTAAATACGCTCGAAAGAAGCAAGTTGTAACTGTCTCGTTTATATTTTAGTGATTGCTATTCCTAACTATGATTTCAACGTCGAACGACTGAGGACTTAGTGTCAAGCCCAAAACTGGCGAAGTACTCGGTTTTGGCATTCCATTTGGAACCTTGAATGTAAACTTTTGCAACAATGAAACGAAGACTAAAAATAACTCCATCCGTGCCAATCCTTCGCCTAAACATACGCGTTTGCCCAACGAAAACGGCATCAATTGGTCGATTTTTTTCAACGTTTTTCCGTCCGATTCCAAAAAGCGTTCCGGTTTGAAACTGTCCGGTTCGGGAAATACGTTCTCGTCCATCATAGCGATGCAAATTTGAGGAATTATCGGCGTTTCTTTTGGAATAACGTAACCTTCGTAATGATAGTCCGACGTTACTGTATGCCCGATGTTAATTGGTACTATATTGGCGCATCGTTGAGTTTCCTGCAAAACGGCCATTACATACGGCATTCTTGCTTTATCGGCCATCGTCGGTGTACGCTCAAATCCCAAAACATCGTCGATTTCAGCTTGGACTTTTTCCTGAACGGCCTCGTTGTGAATCATGAATAATATGCCCCAATATAAAGTTGTCATTGTTGTTTCCATTCCTGCCATCCATAGATCTCTCATAATGCAAATTAGTTGCCATTCTCCGAAATAACTCATGTCTTCTCCTGATTTCTGTCGTCTATTTAATTCTACAAACAGAATAATAATTGTTA
This sequence comes from Prionchulus punctatus, assembly GCA_034698125.1. Lineage (NCBI taxonomy): Eukaryota > Metazoa > Nematoda > Enoplea > Mononchida > Mononchidae > Prionchulus > Prionchulus punctatus. The sequence goes on from JAQGBA010000843.1 coordinate 19,422, forward strand.
TAAAGTAACAGAAAAAACCTGAAAAATGTTTGTAACTAACCCTGCAAGTAAGCGGCTGTGAAATCATTTGCAACCGCAGCACTATCCTTTAATTCTTCTTTATGTGCCTTCATTTCGTTTTCGATGATGATTAAAAACTGTTCGGTCGTTTCTTTTAAATCGTCGAACCCGAAATGCCCGAACAGCGGAATAAATCGTAAAATTGGATAACTGTTCAATATCCTTAGTTTTGGACTTGCCAAAATATGAAAATATTCATCTATTAAGCGTTTTATATCGAGAAACGTTGAATCGCCCGACGGATATGTTCGACCGACGAGAAGCGATGAAATGATGTTACCCACGCACAATTCCAAGTCCGTTCGAACGTTCATGATACCAGTTTTTGATCCGTTCAGTTTATTCAGTATCGCTTGAAGTAATTGGTCAGTTTCGTGTATAACCTTTTCCTCCATAATTTGTCGTCCAAGACCGAAACTTCGTAAAACTTGCAAAGAGAATCGTCTTTGTTCTTTCCACATTGCATCATTTGCACCGACAACTCCGAAACTAAAAATTACCTCGTTTAATTACTTAGAAACAACTTTAAAGTTATATTATTACTTTCCCTTCGTTGCATACTGAAAAATCATTGCATTCTGTGTTGGTCTGTTGATGAACAAATCGCCCTGCTTAACGAATAACTCCTGCAACAAATCGTAACCGCTAACAAACACTTGCGGGTCCGTTCCCAACCATACTGTGAATATTGGCCCGTATTGCTTGTGCCATTTGAGAAACGTCTTTCGCATATCTGTTTTATCCAACTGATGCAGATTTCCAATTATTGGCAATGGTGCCGGTCCGGGCGGTAATTTATTACGCAATCTTTTCCATTTTAAGAAATAGAAAGAAATTATTGCAACCAAAAAAGTAAGGAGATAAATCGTCAACATCGTATTATTTAATTTCCTGTGTAGTTTTGGCACAAAACGGAACCGCTGTTTCTGCAAAAGTCAGACTTTTGTCGTGCCACTCCAAGTTTAAGATGACTACTAAAGTTTTCACCGGTTTGGCAACAAACATTCGACAATCTCAAAATTGTATCACAAAACGACGTAATTTAACTTTAATAACGAACAAATTGTTGGGTGTGTCGTGCGTAGTGATGTGCTAAATATAATCTTGAAGTCAAGTTTCAACTCTATAGCACAATTTGAAACTTATTTTCAATCGATTCCGGTGTAACAACTGTGCTCTTGCTGTTTGTAGCTTCTGTCAAACCTGAAAAAGTCATTACCTGATAACTGATGACAAGTTAGATAGGTTTCTTCGTATTTGAAACGACAAACAACCAAAATCGAGATTTCATCACTTCTAACTGATACAATAAATTCAAGCAGCTACTTATATACAATTAACATTTTCCACTCTGAGCAAAATCGGTCAAGTGACTTTTTATAAACAGGAAAGAAATAATAATACATTACTACAAACAGTGCTTGTGACAGCTAATTTTTACGAATTTTTTACCCTTTGTGAAATTACTTTAACAAATGTTCAGCAGTTGAGTCACGAACGCTTTTCAAAAAGGGCATTATTCCTGTACCTCCGGTACCAACTTCGTTGAGACTTCTGTATGCGGCGCAACAAGCGCCGACGATTTCATTTTCTTTCGCTCTTGGAGCGACGATAAACTTGCTTACAGTTTGTACATGATGGCTACGAAATAGAACCAAATTTTTAACGCATTCATTGTATGCGTCTACTAAGCTTTCGTAAGGATTCTTGGCAATGACGGATCGAATTTTACTGCACGTTTCGATGAATTCGATGAATTTTTTATGTTCCGGTAAAATATAGTTCCGAACGTCGTACAAGTAACGAGCTTTGCTACTTTCGTGAATTATATTTAAACACGCGTCGAGGCATTGCAGGGAGCTGCTTTGCGCCGCCGATCCGCCGGTCATTTTTCGCGGAACTTCGTCGATACCTTGTAAAATGATTCCACCCCACTTTTCGTAAAGTCCACTCGACGTTCCCGCCATAAATGGACGAAAGCCGAAGAAAAATGTATCCGAGCACAAATGTTCCGACATACGCCTCATGGTGTTGTCCATAATTGCAATTGTTCTACTCAACGCGTGCAAATTAGTTTCTAATTGAAACAGGTTTTCGTTGTTTGCAGCCTGAAATCACAACAAACAAAAATGTGTTGACAAATTTTGGAAAATGTAGAACTATCAGCTAAACTTACTTCTACGGCGGCTAATAAATGAGGCAATCCTTTCGCGAAATCCAAATCCACTTGAGTTGTAAGTAAGAAAAACCAATCGTTACCGTAATCTTCCATGAACTTAAAGTACAACATTTCCATATTTTCAACGCATAAATTGCGTGTTGGATCTTTGATTTTGTAGTTAGCCAGCGCCAAACTGAGATGAGACGCGATCGAAGGTTGGGTGCCCAACAGTTGGCAAAGTTTCCATAATGGAATTGATAGGTTCTCCGGTAATACTTTCGGTACGTTTGCATCGCCATCGCACCAAATATAAGCCGACACTAGTGTCGATAGTTGCAGGTGAGCTAATCGTATACTTTTGTAATCATTTTCCAATTTGGACACGTCAAAAAGCGGAATTTGCTCTAACGTCGATCGAGTTGTGCCATGAGCCAATAGGCTCATAACGTTCTTAGCCAGGTAATTCCACGGCTCGAAATACGTCGGCAAGTATTCCAATGGTTCGTCGAGAACGAAACCTAAACGTTCGGACATTCGGAAACCGTACAAGTCGACGTTCATTTTTGCAAACAGAAGTTCAACGAATTTTAGCACAGAACCGTGTGTCTCTATAAATTCGTTCTAGGTACCATTTTTATGACTAATCTCGAACCAATCCCCGAGACAAGAGACCATTTTTTTGATTGATTGACGACCTCGACCAGTCGTCGACGACGTTTCGTGAACGAAAATACTATATATTTCGAAAGTACATCGGTATAGGTGAACAGGTCAACTGTAGAAGAGTATTGTTTTTTCGGAACAACTTTCTTCTTCGCTGTCCCATTACCCGGGTGATAAAAACTCGTGTTTATCTGTTGGATTTCGCAATCTTCGACATCGTGGTATTTTTTAATTACACCGTAAATCAAATAAATTGCATGAGGAATAATTGGAGCGGCGTAGAAATTTGGCCCTGTACGTTGATTTATGTAGGAGTATTTATGTAGTGCACGAATCGTTTCCAAATATAAATAAATCAAATCTAAAACACTTATTTCATCTTCGCCGAACCAGAAACTTACTCAATCACAACAAAATGTGTTTCATCACAACAGCGTTTTGCCGAGTGATATGCTTTCCACATGAGCAAAAACTGTTAGAAATTGCGAAATCGTGATGAAATATTTTTCCAAGATAAAACCTACCATCAAAATTACGCGAAAAACAAAATTAAAAAGCTTTTTAATAGTGCAATTTAGTACTCCCTCTGTCCCAAATTAGTTGTTACATTTACATATATTTGGTGAGATTATTGATACCGTTCATTTAATTTGAA